>SDVV010021014.1:0-13209 GCA_016164225.1 Gammarus roeselii | reverse complement strand
ATGGAAGTGTCAACCGGCGCCAGTAAAAATAGACTTCAGTACCAAGGAACCGAGCCACATGTACACATATAAAATTACCCCTGCGATGTATGGCTTGCAATACATCGAAGGAAGAATTCGTGCTCATTTTTCTTAGCACGCCGAAGTATGCAACCAGTTTGAAATTGAAAAAAAATGTTATTTCCGGCTGCTTCGATGGAAGATTGGAAAGTCCACCACTACCTCCGGGAAAAACAGAACTGGTAAAGCGCATGATATCAAGTGATAAATGTTTGATTTCCTAGAAGAGAGATCCTACATATTAACACAAAAAAAACTCCCAAACAAAGTATCCAGATAAAAATTAGTTCAAATACTGACTGGCTTTGCGGGAATCTGGCAACGTGTTAGATATCAAGTGAAATGGTCTATTGGCCGCTTGTAATCGATACTATACATATGTACGTACATTAACTACATCCTAATAGGTATTAAAAAAAAGCGAGTTCGCGATACGGCTCCACTTCGTGGATACCTTTTCTCGCGACAGCTGATAGATCCCGAAAAAAGGCGCCTAGCCCTTGACGCAATGCGAAAGGTCCGAAGTTGTATGTGATTATGGTTTGGAGCCTCTTATGATGTGAGGGTTCGGTGAACCCGCGCTGACAACTTTCTCAGCCGCTTAAATATTATCCACCAGCTGCTGGCACATGCAGACGGACGAGCAGTTAAGTGGTACCGCCAGTTTGACCTCCTCGTTCCACCACTCGCAACCTTTCCTCCTGCACCCGCACACACGGCGCACACCACACACCTTCGCACATCTTAGCAACGCATCCCTTAACGTCTCCCATTCTTCCTCCACATCTCTCAGGTCCTGTCCTCTCCTATATTCTTTCCCCAACGCCTGCTGGAACTCCTCGGATCTACTTCTCACATTCAGTCCACTCACTTTCACTACCTCTCTTCCTCCTCCCATTCGTTTGTTGCCCTTCCACTTCTGCTCCACTCTTAATCTACCTTCCACCAGCAGATGGTCAGACACTCCTCCACCCTCCCCTCTCAACACCCGCACATCCATCAGCCTCCCCACCACTCTCCTCGATATCAGCACAAAATCCATCAGTGCTCGCTCCACCACATCACCACGGGCCATCCATACTCATGTGTACTAGTGGATATCTCGCTTCTTGAACAAACTCTTCCGGACCACCAACTCCTGCTCTATACACAGACCTATCAGGTTTTCTCCACTGTCATTTTTTGCCGGGAACGCCATATCTTCCTATCATATTCTCCACCATTACATCTCCAACTCTCGCATTAAGGTCACCCAGTACAACTACGTTGAAATGACCTCTTAAACTCTCTATACACTCACTCAGGTCAGTCCAGAATTGCTCCCTCTCCTCATCACTCCTCTCGCTGCCAGGTCCGTAAGCACACACAAATACCCATCTTTTGACGACTAACTTAACTTTTACACACATCAATCTTGAGGATCAAGACCACACCTTCTCGTGCTCTACCTTCCTCCACACCAGACTTTCTTCCACTTACCACACCAAACTCACATTCGCCGTTACCTTTCAATTTCGTTTCACTCAGCGCCACCACATCAAACTTCTTCCTCACAAACATTTCACCAATCTCCCTCCTCTTTACATCATTCGTACTACAGCCCGCACTTTCAGCAACCCTAACAATAGGGTTTGGAGAGGCGTGAGCCTCTCCTCCCCCCGCTCGTCTTGCCGTCTTTGAGGAAGGGTTTTACAGAGAACGGGATTCCTAGCCCCTTCGCTCCGCCCCTTTTAGTCGCCTTCTACGACATGCAGGGGTTACGGTAGCATGATTCTACTCCCGGCTACGAGGCGCCATTTCAGTCGCCTTCTACGACACGCGGTGGATACGGTAGCAAGATTCTAACGTCCCGGCTACAAGGCTTCTAACGCCCCGGCTACAAGGCTTGCTAGAGATACTACAAAAAATTTACATACAAAGTAGAATGCGGTGTGGATGATAATAGCATGGAGGTTCAACTAGATTTTGTTGACTATCTTCGTGTCAACCTAAAGTCAAGTTGTTTTAGTTATGAAATTAATTCCGACATTATGCAGAACCCTCCCTCTAACCACTGACCAGCTGTTCTGGGTATCCTGCTGCTTAAGCAAGTCTTAAACATAGAGCATCACTACAAAAATCATCAATTTTGTGATAAAAATCTTACGACACTGCCACAAAAATATATAGATTGAAACAACCATCATTTATATTGATCGTAACTCAACAAATATAAATTACGTATGTGAAATCTCTGTCAATAGTCCTTCAATGAGTAGAGAAAACGTTTCAATTATTATCCCCGTGTTTAGATCATCGGCGGCAGTGAACGTGCGTGCAATCCTTAAATAAATACACTATTCCTAATGTCTACAGTGAACGACGAGCAAACCTGATAAACCCAATCATAAATGTATTATTCCTACGAAAATAGTAAAACAACTATGCAAGTATTATACCAGTGCTGCTAAACCTACATTGTTGACAAGGCTAGCCTCACAAACCCATACTTAACCAACCTAATAGCGAACGTAATAAAACTAACATGACGGAAAACAAATATACAATGCCTAGTTACAATAAATAAACTGAAATAATCCATACAAAAAACAAAAATTTCAATTTGTATTATTCTTCTGTGTACAGCTCATCTGAAAAATAATAGCAATTCATATTCTATGCCATGATATTAACCCACACATAAATACCAAGACACGCGAGATATTCTTCCACGTGCTCCTACATAACATAGTTAATATCCAACGAAGATCTCCTAACAGGACGTCAATTCAATATACATAATCAACCTAATAACAAATAAAGACATGTAAGCCTGCACTGATACCCTGAAAGTGGGAGACCATTTTTCCCAAGGGAATCTTAAACGAAACCGAAATACCATGTCCATACCTAAACCTACCCATAACTTCTCACACAGCAACAAATAAACTGAAATAAACCTGAAATAATCATTTCCCTTGTGTAATAACCTACAGGAAAGATACGACCCATAAAAAAGGCTTCAGTGATAATAAAAACTGATTTATTCAATTCTCTACCAATGACTATCGTACAATACGAAAAAGAGACACACAAGATATCCTTCAACACCCATTCAAAATATCTATCCAATATCCAACGCAAATATTCTAATAAGATGTGAAAACAATATTCGATGTCAACTTATACCGAATGAGGTATTATAAAGGTACTGTGGTCACCGTTAATAATCGTAGCAAGAGGTAAACTGATAATTGTTGCCTAAATTTAATAACAAAAGATATCCCAAACGAAAAGCCTACATTGAAAAGGTACAATCTACTAAAACATAATTTTCTCACGATACTAAAAAAACAATTCAAACTCGAACAACCAACTAAAACCTACATAGAAAAGCACGACACACGAAATATACTTCTTTAACCTTACACAACCTGCCCAGTAGCAAACAATTTTAACCCAACAAGATGCGAAACCAATATACATTACCCTCCATATAACAATAAAGTGAACTATTTACATACCAATCTCCCTTTGTGATTAACCAATTTCCCCTTAGCCGTTCAAAAACAGGTCCAACATCAACACCCTACCAAAAATGTGTATTCTACACGGATGCCCTGCAGTGAACGTTCATTATTCTCCTAAGATATTTTGAAACGAGACCAACTACTTGTAACAACACCTAAATCCTGACACTTGTTTACACTTCTGACAATAACTTAAACAATCTTGTATAAATCCGATTTCAACAGAAATGCCCTACATAAAACTTCCAAACACAATAAACTGGTTCACTCAAAATAAGTTAACCATTCAATAATACACAAACACCTTAACATACAATGATTAATAATGCTAGAAACATACGGTAGGTAATGATTCATAGATACAATACAAAGAGGGCCAGTACTCAGGAAGTTCATTAAGAAATAAGATAACGCCGACAGAATAATCTAACCAAACACATACAATATAAATATATATACAATATACACGTAAAATATTTAATACAATAAACCCACACGATATATCTACAAATTACCCGACCTTCCATTCAAGATCATAAGATCAGATTAGAAAAGATATTGCCGACAATTGGTACTGGTTCACAGCAGGTAAGACAGTGCAAACTTGCTATAAAGTAACGACAAGTTCGAAGCTCTAAGTAATACGTATCTTAGTTGGGTGTATCCGATTACACAGTATTATCGGCAAGCATTTTTCAATTGAATACGAAGTTGCGTATTTACTTCGAGACTTTTAACACCAAATCCGAACTGCATTCGCAATCTAGCAATCACTGGCTGAACCCACAATATAAACTTCCGTAAACCTATAGATTTCTTGAACTAAATGTTATCCAGGAGAAAAGCAGAATATTTTGACCATGCAGGGTGGGAGTTCATGGAAGTTTGTGTGTAGGAATTCTGCCAATCAGTACAAGGCAAATCCTTCATCCCGCATTAATTCAAATTGACCACTAGTATCCAGTGATTATCCGTGTCAAATGCTTTTTCAAATTGACATAAATACTCGAACATGATTTTCTGTCCTCCAAAGAGTTTTATATTCGTTCAACTACGACATCAACAGTTGATATACATCTCCAAAAAACAAACTGATACGCAAGTAATGGAAAACGTTTGCATGAAAGATAACAGTATTGAGAGAATATATTTTTGGACAGTTTAGCTGATCATTGGCAGAACAGGTACTGATTGACGGGTAATTTGAAATTTCAGTTCGATAGCCGCTCTTCAAAATGGAAGTGCAAACGCTCTCTTCGGAACCACGACCTTGAAGAGATATTAATTTATCTACATGAAAAACTATTTATAGTATAATAAAATCCCAACATCGAAATTCATTGCAATTTTGTGTTCTTTTTTATAACTAAATAACAATTATTGAATCATTCCATCCCACCTGCTTTATCATCACAGTACTGGGGCTCGCATCCTATTTCCCTTCGCAAATAGAGAGTTGTTGGGAAGATTCATTGGTGACCGATCGATTGTGTGAGTGGCCAGTTTCACCAAAGCTGTGTCCTTTGATCGAAGAGGGCAGCAATAGTTCGGCAAATCGGAGCACGGACACTGATCGGAAATTCAATGCCACCTTAGGTAACATCTTGAACCAACTGTACAGAAGTTTTGATGTATCTCGAACTTAAAACCACTAATGTTACCAATTCAAGGAAGAGGTGCCTGTTGGAGAACCGGTGCTTACCACAGCCAGATAAATAAATAAATAGCGACCGCATGCTCCGCGGGGACGGTGCTGGGTGAAGGCCGTTAAGAACGGAGAATGATAAGGTGCTCCTGGCATCTGCGTCGATGGTGGAAGGGGTGCGACGAAAATATATGGACTAAACGGATAACACGAATGTTCAGTGCATACATTTTGGCTACACTTCCTCCACCGCCGCCAAAGTTCCCAGGATCACTTCGTAAAACCCCGTCCAATAGGTCACTGCCTTCAGCCCAGCCTTACAGAACAATCCACTTCTAGGGTTACTGTATATCTCTGTCCGAAATATTGCGTGCACGACCGTCGCGTGTTACACTTTATCCAGGAACGGGTGCCGGGGAGTCATTCCCGGCACCAAATTGGTGGCCATTCCATGACGAACATAACTGTTATTTGTGACAATAAGAATAATCATACTATAACTAATTGATCACCAAACATATCTGAAAACAAATACAAGCACAAATTTGGTCTGCTGCTTTTGCTACAATATGGCTCTTAGCTACAACGTACCGGGGCTCGAAGCTGCGACAACACATCGGCGTTTGACGTTACAACGACGTATTGCGAGTGGGTGTGTCTGTGTTGTTCACACTGTACAACACAGACACACCCTCTGGCAATCCATTCAACCCCAACATTCAAGAGACCTCCCTGACGTCTCATTTTGTTCCCCTAATCTTTTTCTGAACAAATTGAATTCAAGTATACAATCCTTGAAATTTTGACTTCTACGGATGTGGATGTGAATGCAGATATGCAATATGACACCCGCACGGATCCTGTTTTTCTCTTCATACTCAATTTTTGAACAAGAACACGGAGCCAATTAATAGTTACATTTCGTTGACATAGACAGTGTTTTAGTAACCGTTTGAAGAAATAGAATTCTACAAACTTTCAGGAATAGATTTCTCAATCCGTTAATTAGAAGTCCTGGAATGAGAAGAGGAATTTGCATTTACATTGTTTGTCTAATAAAAGGTAACTTTCAACTTTATCGAGGCTTCCTGCTTGCGGGTATAGATATTGGTTACAAACAAACAACGTGTTCATACAAATTCAACAATTAAAACGCTCTGCAAAATCGAAATAATATGATATTCGAACTTTTAATTAGAGAAATTGATTAAAACAAACGACTTCACATGATTTAATGCATGAAATTTAAATTTCAGCTTCGAAATGGGACTCATTCTTACGAGCGCAGATTTGAACCCTTCGTTATTCTGCACGTCGGACTTTTTCCTAACTCCTTTCTGTTGCGTCTTTGCTAAGCAATTCCATCAGATATTCCATTGTCATTGGCGTCTCCCAAAACAAGTGATCGGTTCGATGCTAATAACAGTCGCCGTCTGTCGCTTTTGTCTATCGCTTTTATTTTTCTTTCATGAAATATGTGATGCATAGGAGTATTATTTGGGGTTCATCTCAAAGATTGCAATAATGCTCAAATCCCTCTATTTGGTCCCTTATCGAATTTTGATGTGAAACACCTCGAAATTAATTCTTGGCTTCATGTATCATTCAAAGATACTTGCCGCAACGATGTCAGATTCTCAATATACCAGAAATACCAACTGACCATTGATTCAATTCCATATGTGACGCAAACATTCGACCGCTGAGTACCTAAATTCCCTCCTTCTGTTGGACATTTGCTCGGAGTCAGGGTCGTTTGAACGTGACCCGTTATAAAAAATATGTCAATTTGAAGCTTAGCAGAGTTATTTAAATCTGGATCACCATATAATTTGATCTAGTATGTTATTGCTAAAAAATGACGAACGTCACAAAAAATATTAGAAATATTTTGTGAGATTATTTGTCGTTCGAGAGAAATACGTTTTTCGGTAATATTCAACTATTCTATAATCAATAAAAATAAATTCATGAAAAATATTATGTATCATTGACCTAGATATTATGATATCGAAAAACGACTTTTTCATTGTATTTTTGTCATACGTGATTATATAAAAGTATAATCACGGCCACGGCCACGGCGGCCGCCGTGGCCGGAGGCCGCCGTGGCCGAGTGGTTAGCGTATCCGACTGCAGTGTCAGCCTCTGGTGCTGCATGTCGCGAGTTCGAGCCTCGGCAGGGACACGGCGGTCTTGTGGCGTGAAGATTGGGCTCCTCCCCCCTCTGTGTCTGCCTAACCTAGCCACCCCTCTAACTAGGGGGAAACGGCTGTATGTCTATGTCTATGTCTATACAAATCGCTCATGACCTGAGATTTTGTATGTGTTTACGTATCAGGATGAGTGGAAGGATTGTCTTGCCGTCGGCCACCGTCCAACCTTGGGGATGCGGCTGTGTGTCTGACGCATTGATGCTTTGCTTTGTTTCACTCAACTACCGCATTCAGTTACTGTATTAAAATTATATTGGAGATATTTGAATTGACCTTCACGATCTCGCCAGTTCCCTTGCTGTTGATCTAAAAAATCGCCGTGTACACAGTGGTCATACTTTGATCTTCATTATTACTCGTTTTTTGTTATTATGAAGATCTGCTGTTAATATAAAAATTATAATAATAGAAATTAATCCAGGTGCTAATAAATCATTTGAGATTCCTAATTAATGTTTGCACGTTAAATAAATCCACTTATGATACTTCTATATTACATATCTGCACAATATCAGCATATTACACATGCGAATGCTGAAGTGAGCATAATGCCCGATTCGAATGCAGATGCAAAATGCAGATGTGGATGTGAAATACAAGCGTCCCATTACTACTTCATGTCTCCAAATGCTTGCTTTCTTCTGTTTTCACCCCCCTAACTAGGGGGAAACGGCTGTATGTCTATACGTACAATAAAATACGTTAAAACGACAGACCCATGTGCTATAGAAAGTCAGAAACAGCATAATATGTTAATCTGTTAGGCAATTGATCCCATGACGTAACATGAAACTTTCTTCGAAAAACTTCTTGCTTGCGATCATCGCTTTGGGTTCTATAGATGAGATCAATTTTTCTCATTACTTCTATACAATAAGGTCTCAGCTTGAATTCTCAGTTTCCTGCAAGAGTTTTCATTTCATCTTTTTCCTGGCTTCGTTATTGGGTAAGCAATAGCGTCACGAATTAAAGTAATATCTCTCTCCTATATTTACAACATACCTACACCTACCACAAAGGCAAACCCTTGAAAAAACTTAGTTTCATTCTAGCCTTCCAGTGTTACATTCTCTCCATGGCGGCTGCCCGCTCCATTGGCTAATGAAAGGGCAAAAAACAAATGGCTCCCTCTAAACCTGCCCCTCGGCCGCCATCATTGGTAGCGCTACCCTGAGAAATGCGGCACTTTTTATCCATTAGGCTAATGGCGTCCATTAGCGGAACTCGGCACTTTTCCAAGTTACTGGCCCTTCACTACAGCATAAAGTATTGCACCACACTTTCATGCTTCACTGGTTCATACTTTAAAGGAGGATTATTCTGAGAGAGGTTTCCAAGCGTTGTCTATCAATATCATCACCAAGGAATACACATATACAAGTAGAATCTTACTCATAAACTACTAGAGCTGTCAGCTACTACCAATCATCTTCCGCTGACTGTGGCATACTGATACGCCTCCCGGCGATACAATTTGGATCGTCAAAAAACGTTTTCAAAACAAATGAAAAGATCTCTGCTGAGCAGAGTTATGACCGCGCGTTCTGCCACCGCGTTGGTGACATACTAGGTTGTATTGAACAGATTTGTACTAACAATAGGAATATAATTAACTGCGAGGACCCGTTTTGCAAATGAAATTTGTGTTTGTTACATGGGCACAGCTTTCCCCATGAGTTGGACATAAAAAGTGATGATCTAATTTTTTGGATCGTCTCAATGCGGAATCCTTACCTTACTTAATTGGCAGAGTGCGCTTCGAATATTTGACAACCGCCCATCAACTCACCCAGAAAAAATACAAATTTTTCATGTGTATTTTTTTTCATGTAATTAATATTCAAAATCTTAGGATTATCACTTCGGTGGAAGTCTTCCAACGGTATTGTTGGAATGTTTTCTCTTACTTCGGTAGATTCTTTTGTGTCACCGATTAGTCAAAAGTATTGCGCTTGGTTGATATCTGCACTCCATTGCATTCCTAGTACCTTGATTATTCTCTGGCATACTACGACTAAGTTCTCAACATTGTCGAGGTCATTTTGAATAACAATGTGATGTTGCTTGCATCATGCTTAGTAGCCACGTTTGGTGTCACTGCCTGTACAAATGATTTTAATTGCTGATGTAAAATATGGTATCGACGAAGCACAATTTCCGCAAATTCCTCTATTCATGTGATCCGACATGAATTCTCGAGAACCCTTTACACAAACAATGCAAATTGAAGGCTCTGTTGGGGAATCATTGTGCGAGTATTGCATGCAGGACAATTAACCTACGTGTTTGTAGTTGGTATAGTAAGCGTTTGCATGTAAATATGTCCAGATGGCATACTTGTTTGCTGTCGATTGCTTTGTAACGAGCGCGTGATAATTGGCAGACGTCATATCCCCTCCATGGCGAGTAGGCGAGTATTTATTTGAAGAACGAAGCCTATGAAACACTGCAGATTTGTTTTTATTCAAAAGGTATTTCTACACATGATGGAGATTAATGAATCATACATATTTATATTTTTTGTATATATCATTTAGGATAGAACTCTGGTAATTGTGTTGTACATGCGATAGTCAATTTTAACCGCAATATGAACGGAAAACCCTGCTTATGATTGTATAGTGAATATTTTTAATTGGAGTAGCGGAGTTTTATCGCTAAGGAATATTCGATCTTTGACATCAAATCGAAAAGTCTACATGTAATTAATCAATTAATTAAGAAATGAATACCAAGATACGTAATTAATATTTTCCGTGCTGAGCGATATTGCCTACTTTATTCCTTGTTGACGTTTTCCGATAACTACAAGATTTAGAAATGATGACATTACCTACCGTTACATTTATAAGGTTGTTTGACTAAGTTTTCGGTCAGTCATTAATGACCAATATGATAATTGGCCATTATTTTGTGTATAAGCGAAATAGTACCTACATGGAATAATGTAGCAGTTGGCCACATCACAAGTGATTCCAAACCTACGAAATTTTGATATAGGTCAAAAAGTACAATTTACTTGTAAGTATGAGACAAATCCATACACGGAAAGCTCTTTGCAACAATAACTTTCCTACCTAAATTCCCTGTAGCCTTCACTGATATTCATAAATAAACAATAAGACAAGATTTACTTTATTCTGATCTTGATGCAGGACGCTTTCTTGATTGTGAAATGAATAGCAATTGTCTATCAACCCAGACTGAGATGATGTGAACGCCATCCAATTGTTTTTGCAAGTGATTACCATTATTTTTCTCCATGAGTTTTCTTCAAGTTGTTTGTTTCCCATTCTTTGCGAAGGAGTGACAGGAGCTTTGATGTAATTGGAATTTATAGGGCGGAACAATTGAACTCCACGCCGGACGGTACGAGCCAACTGAATGGTAAACATTGCAACGTGTTGGCTATTGGAGTCGATTGAATTAGAACTGATGGTTGCGTGAGATGAGGATCGAGAGACAAGGAGCTCCAACAAGCTGGTTATGAACTAAATAATGGAATCTAGGGTAATTACTGACATGAAATACTATGGAATGAGATGAAGAGGGTAAGGAACCAGGAGATGGGAAGGAAGAGATGGTGAAAGATGTAAACGACCGGTTGCTGTTGGAGAGTGGTGGTATTACAAAACGTGTGGACTGTTGATTTTTGAGGAATCGCGGTATTCAGAGGATGACAGAAAGACTGAATTTGTTGCTGTGGTTGATGGTGAACGAATACTGGTTTAGGAGCGAAAATTCTCTAAGGAAGAGGTACAGGAGGTGTTAGAGGGGATGAAAGCGGGGAAAGCACCTGGTTTGAACGGCGTTGCTACTCTGTGCCTAGTGAGGAGTGGAATAATTGAAATCGAATGGCTGGGCAGATTACTATCAGTCAAGCGTGGTGCCAACTAAGTGGCGGGCGCAGGGCTTACTTAATTCCTGCGTATAAAGAGAAGGGAGACAAAAATGAATGCAACAACTGAGGAGCTATCAGTTGATTGTGTGTGGGCGGTAGGTTGTACGGAAGTGTTATTCAGGAGGAGCAGAGACAGAGCGGATTGTGCGATTGGCGAGGAACACTGTTGCTGTAGATGCCTCATGCAGATCCGATTTCTGCAGTGAGACATGTCCGGTCATCATATTATCATAATAAAGACGCACTACGATCTATCTCTGAAAATATGACATTTTTCCGTAGTCAGAAAATTTCTTACCTAAATTCACAGCCAATAATTATAAATAATCGCATTTCAATTGAATGTATGTTGGGAAGAACGAAAAAAAATAGAAAATGAAAAGCCTAAATGTTAATCAGAACCTGGTGCATTTAATACCTTCCAGCGGAGCAGCTCGCGCTAGCGGCATGTCGGTTAGTGCCTCCAATCATGATATTTTAACGCTCCCTAATATTGACACCTAAAGTAAATGCAGATACAAATCACAAAGAAATTGACTCACATAGTCTTCACTTTCATTACAGCCTTGGTTCTTCATCCTTTCATCGATAATCATTAAGAAAATCTCTCAGTTGAGTTTTGATTATTATCACAACATTATGGAAGCATTTCGGTGTTGTCATCACTTTGATTTGATGGTTCGTGGTTTATTTATGACTCTTCGTGTGTTTTTGAGGGACCGGGTTATGGTAATAACTTCCAGCAGCAAAAATGCAGGTGACGTGCTAAAAAATTCAAGCAGAAGAAGACAAAGTTATCAAAAGAAACAGCCGAAGACTTTGTTCCGCTTAACGGAGCGCGAAAATTCGACCACCATTAACGCGCGGTTCAGAACGCATTTGTAAGCACCCATCGCTATGGTAACCATGCTCTGATCACGGTTTGCGGTAGACTGTGACACAACGTGATCTGAGTTATATCAAGAGGCTATCGTCAGGAGAGCCAAGGCATACATCTTAGCGTATTTACTATAGTGACGCACGACTCCCTGAAGATCCCAAAACAACCCGAAACTGACATTGAAGATCATGCATGGCTGCCAACGGAGGTATCATGAACATCCCTTATTTGACGCACTGGCACAAAAATTTGCGGTACAGTGAGCACATGTAGCACATTTGACAGCCCTGACAGATGGACGAAAGGATGCATGGGTTGTGTTGTGGAACAACGCTGCCGGCGTTTCAGACGACAGCAGGACTACAGGCTAGCTGTTTTCATGTCACCAGTCGTCATTCCACTTACATCGAAACATGTCTCAAGCAACACCTGTTGACCAACAGCCTTATTTCTTTACATAAATCAATACATATTGATATATGGTATACTTGAATATTTAGCGACCATTGAGGCTTGATCAACAATTGACGTTTACTGTTGGGGTCAATGTTACCAACGTTGGTCGATCCTGAATAGGTAATTTATATAATATTTTTCAAGACCTAGTCAAAAGCTATTTGGCCCACTCGTATAATACATTCACACGCATACCAAAACTTAGCCCATAAATACAACATAATTCATCTAGAAGCTCAAAACACTCAAGTTGGGTCTGGGGTAAGGTCTGAAATTAGTTTCGGCAGCAGGTACCGACAGCTTTCCATGGGTTACTCCTGCTGCATCACAGTTACCAGGCCCTCCCCACCCATGTACAACCCGCTTCCCCACAAGATAGCCAAGGTGCGTCACGAACGCGTCAAAGCTCATCTATTCGCTATCATTCTCCACTTATGCAGACCCACCCATGCACCTTCCCTCGCTACCTACACACTGATGTTTCTTTTCCTTAATACTTGTTGCATGCCATACATCCACGCCAATGGGCTTGATTCATATAT
>SDVV010021013.1:1877-13209 GCA_016164225.1 Gammarus roeselii | reverse complement strand
TAGCTGCCCATGATGAGACCACCACTCAGGCGATAGGGAGAGCTAGGAAGATACACACTACACTTAGCTGCCCATGATGAGACC
Source organism: Gammarus roeselii (assembly GCA_016164225.1). Lineage (NCBI taxonomy): Eukaryota > Metazoa > Arthropoda > Malacostraca > Amphipoda > Gammaridae > Gammarus > Gammarus roeselii. The sequence continues at coordinate 13,125 of SDVV010021013.1, read as the reverse complement.
ACCACTCAGGCGATAGGGAGAGCTAGGAAGATACACACTACACTTAGCTGCCCATGATGAGACCACCACTCAGGCGATTGGGAGAGCTGGTAAGATACACACCACACTTTGCTGCAAATAACGTGACTACCACTCAGGCGATTGGGAGAGATAGTGAGATAGACACCACACTTTGCCGATTATATTGAGACTACCACTCAGGCAATTGGGGGAGCTGGTAAGATACCAAAACCTATCGAGCAAACATCCACTTTCAACTGTAATGGGTTCAACTGCGCAGAAAGCATTGTGAAACAGCTATGTTCAAAGAGTGATCTATGTGCGCTGCAGGAGACATGGCTGTTTAAGCACGAGCTCCCGGTTAGACCGTTTAGAGATGGAACATCCATTCCTTCTCCATATCTTCAATCAATTCAGATGAGAAGATACTCAGAGGACGCCCGTTTGGCTGACTAACCTTCATGAGTTCTGATAGAGTGAGCCCATTTGTAAAAATTGAGCAGTACAATGATAAGATGTTTGAGTTTACTCTGAATATAGAGGGGATGTCTATTCTATTTATGAATGTGCATTTGCCTTATGTCAACGTAATGTGGAATTAGTGACTGTGTTAGAAGCAATCTTTCGAGAATCAAGACATGATCATGTTTGCGTTATGGGGGATTTTAATTGCCACCCAGGCAGTCGATCATTTAATGAGTGGCAGATACTCCTGGCAGATAATGAACTAAACTTTGTGGATGTGTCACTGTTACCTCGGGATACACACAGTAATGTTAATCACAACGGGAGAACAGTAAAATGGTTAGGTCACTTAGCCCTTACCCCAGCAATAGCCAACAATATTACTAGAGTGTTTGCAGGGGATCACACGCCTCTGTCAGATAGCTTGCTGCCGCTCCATGCAGAGCTCTCATTACATACGCTCCCTGTAATGGTTAATGGAGATACTGCCACACAATTTATGAACTGGCAATTCAATGATATAGCAAAGACTAATTTATTTTGTTCAGTACTTATCGATCAGCTTAGGAGCTTGGCACCTGGGGTGCTACGGATTAATGCAGCAGCCGACAGATACAAGTTAAAAGAGCTCTACGAGTGTATATGTGGTGCGGCTCACATGGCTGGCAGAACAGCGCATGAGGAGCGAACACCAAGGGTAAGGCACAGGACGCTATGGTGGAACAGGCATGTATCTGATTAACACGAAGCAAGCACAGTGGCCCATGTCCAATAGCGTGATGCTAGTCAACCCCAAGGAGGTTGGATAGATGGAGGCAGCTCAGTCGCTTGGATGTGAAGCATGGCTGGACTGGCTGTCGGTTGGCTGTAAGCCAGTTGGAGGGGCAACCCAGCGCGCGGCAATGCATTGAAATGAACGGAGAGGGAAGATTTATCACTTCGGCTGCTCTGAGCGGCAAACTTATGACACCGTAGTCACTTTTCTTAGGTAAAAACATTATTGACTGGAAAAAAGTTGGTATTGCGTTTCTGTATCGTTTAAATAATCAATTTGAAGAGAGAATAGTGCTTTGACAGGGCACATCAGCGAGGGAACCGCATGTTTCCCGTCAAATTGCAAGACACGTTGACAAGGCATCGCGTATGAAACATTCACATTGTATTCAATATTACTTATAATAAACCACAAAATAGTTAGCTTTGCATTTTCATGAAACCCCATCATCTTATTCCTAGAAATCGAGATCTAGTAGTTAACACGGACGATTGTTGTGCGGTTTCGGCGTAAACACTGAAGAACGTTTAGTCCATTATACGTTTAATAGCACACGTTTGCCTGAATTGCCGGAATTAGTTTCAAGATGAAGGTAATAATTATCCCCGTGGTCCTGATTTTTTTTGACATAAAAACTTGTGAATTGACACTTCACAAGTGTCCTCCTCGTCTTAGTGTATTGTTCATAGCACACTTTTCGTAAGACGTTGTTCGGTATACTGTAGCTGCATGGACCTCGAATAAAAATTGAAATCACAATTGCACAGGAGCCCATCGTCTTTGCGTGCATCGAGCCGGATGCACACAACTATATCCTTCATGAAACTTTATTTAACAATCACATACGACCAAATGCCCTAATTCAAGATGTAATCCTTTGGAAAATCATGTGTGCCTTCTGATATATTGCATTGCTTTTAAATACCTTCAAGTAGAATACCTAAATGTTGCAAAAAATCATACTTCGTTGTACAGCGACTAAAGAACACCAAGAGTTGGCATTTTTCTAACAAGTTGATGCTTTTCAATCGACTCTAATGTAACAATGTTTTGTTATAAAAAGATGAAACCAACTTCCTTCGCAAGGTCTGTGTTTCCCTCAATCCTGGCATGTCCCATACCGGAATAGACATCTGCTATAGAGAGTTTGAGAGCAAAGAATGAATTACTCCCTATCTATACTTCACTATTCCTGCTGTCCGCATGGCGCCCGCCAAGTGGCTGTAGCCGGTGGCTTGGCTTCATTCGCTAGCGTACATACAAGTAGTTGTGCCGCCTCTACCTATACAACTTCCTTGGTCAACCCCAAGTAAGCTTATTGTTCAACGAAAAGAATAGATCGAATAATTCCTGCAAATGCGCACTGCGCCGTTGTAAGAAGCACGAAGATGATTTATGTGCATCTAGTCTGTCAGAAAAAATTGTTAGTAGGCGGATGATTGATTTTTGGAAAGAAAATGAAAAATCTAAAACCGGAAGATAGCTCCGTTTCACAAGCTGTTAATGGCATAACAGGGGAGAAAAATATTGCTGAGATGTGGCGCGACTATTTTGATTGTATCATGAACAGTGTCAACAACGACACTGACTCGTTTTTTTCGTTGATGAGGCCCTCAATCAGGATAGTGATGATGCTTATGTTAATAAGTGGAAACTCAGGACCGCTGTCAATAAATTAAAAAATGGCGAAGCTGTGGGAAATGATGGTGTACCTGCGGAATTATTCAAGTATGGCCCTGTTCAACTTCTTCATGTCATGTCTATTTTCTTCACTGGCTGCCCTTAACTTGATCACCTTCCTAAGATACTAATGAATGTTGTCGTAAAACCCATCTCATTAAATCGAAGACAAAATGTGCGACCGATAAAGGCAACTACAGACCAATATCAATTGCTACTGCTGCATCAAAGCCACTAGAAATAGATATCCAGAACAGGCTTGACGACTATTTAGAACAACGCCCAACGAATTTGGGTTCAAGACTTAGAATGGGACGGGAATGGCTACCTTCACATTAATGCAGACGATTAATAACTTTGTCAGTGGAGAGTCACCTATGTACCTTTGTTTTTTGGATGCTAGAAAAGCCTATGATCGTGTAAATCATTGGACACATTGAAAAAGGGGCGCCAGATCAAATTGTTAAGTTACGAAAGTATTAGTACCAGCAGCAGGAATGTGTAATACGATGGGGAAGCTCAATGTCAAACCCGTTTCGAACAACTAATGGTATAAGGCAAGGAGGCCTACTCTCGCCTCTCCTTTTCAATGTGTACGTAGACAGCTTACATGACCGACTGACTACCTCTTAGCCGTGCTGGGTGTCTCGTTGACGGCTGCTGTGAACGCGATAGCTATGCTGACGACATGGTCCTTCTGGCCCCACATGCCAATGCTCTTCAGATGATGCTAAATATGTGCGAGACTGAGGCCCCGAAACTAGACATTGAGTATAATACTAGCAAATCAGTGTGTATGCTAGTGGAAGCCCCACACCAGAGGTTCCAGTACAGAACTGACGGGGTACTTATCGGCACCCCGCTGAAGTATGTGGACAATTTCCCTTACTTGGGGCATTTAATAACAAATAACCGGTGTGATTATTACGACACGATATTAGGAACTTATAACAAAATTCACCTTTGGTATAACGGATGTTGAGCTGCAGCTTTTTAAAACGTACTGTTAACCTATATACTGTATATAACTCATTGTGGTGTAGATTCACGAGGGGTAATATGAGCAAACTGCGAATTCAGGAGGCTGGTGGGTGTCCCAAGAAGAACGAGTGCTAGCCTAGTATATGCAGAATATGGTGTTGGTTGCCTGAAAGTAGGGAGCAAGAAAAAGTGCATTCAGCATCCAAGAACGGATTGAATACTCGAATAATCCCTTCCTGGAAGCAGTATGTAACAGTGAGGGACACAAACTATCCCCACTTGAAGAAAAATGGGATAGAATACTGCTTGTGCATGAAGATCCCGATATTAATAGGAATAATGTTTGACTCTTAACTGCATATCTAGGTTGTGGGCCCATTACATGCGGGCGGCTGCTAGGTTGAGATGCGACCACGAGTATGTTCACTGATATGTGGTTCTCTACTGAACCTCTCCAACATTGCTGTCAGTAAACATATTCATGGGGGGAAGGGACATGAAAGGTATTCTAAGCACGCGTGTCTCAAACTTTATCTATAAATTGTTGTCGTGCATCTCGATCTTGATCGGTCTCCACTTGTGTTTTTATAGACGATACTCCTGATGTATTGGTCGGAATATTTTTTGTTGAAGTTGTTTTCGGTTGTAACTTTTATTGTACCATCGAGTGCCTCAATAAAGATAATAATAATTATTATTATAATTTTATGCCAAGGGAGTACACCACGTTTACGTGGTGGAGCGCAGTTTACAAACGGTTGGAAGTAACTATGCACTCGACTTAGGCAAACAACGAAACACCATGGCTAGCTAGCAGGCCTCTGCGTTCAGCTCCTGACACCGCACACGCCAACCATTCGACACATTGGGATAGCAAGTAACCCATCGTAACTACTCAGATACCACCACGATGAGCTGTTCTCGCCAGTGTAGACCATATCTCAGGGCATGCTGTAGGGCATTCTTCCAGCGATTGGCCACGCCGGGTGCGAAAACTGGATATGTGAACCCAGACCGCAAAAGACAAAACTGCTAGTAGTTGAAACATTTAAAGCTTGAGGCAGTCTTCATTGAAGACCAAAGGCCTAAAGTAACTAGAGTAAGTAGAAGCAGGCACTTCTACTAGTAGATCAGTGTGTATGATAGAAAAGCCACACAATCAGAGGTTATGTGGGCAGTTTCATTCACATTATGGCATTGAATAACAAATAACCGGTGTGATAATGACGATATCTTTAAAGAACTCCAGAAATTTAATGGATTTGGCAACCATCTTGTAAGAAAATTCAACTTTTCACAACAGAGATGAGCGGCCGGGTTTTAAAACGTACGTTATCGTATCTACAGTAGCTCATTGTGGTGTAAATATACGAGGGTTACTTTGAACAAACTGCGGGTAGCATACAATGTGCTAGATTAGTATTTGCAGAGTATGATGTTGATTGCTTGAAAGTACGAGCCAGTAAACATGCATACAGCTTCCAGGAACGAATTGAAAACTGGAATAATCCCTTCCTGGGGGCAATATGTAACAGTGAGGGATACGAACAATCACTACTTAAACAAAAATGGGATGCGACCTCGAACATGTTCACTGATAGGTGGTGTCTGTTTACATACCCATGTGAGGAAGAAAAAAAAGGAATTCTGGCACAGTTGTCTCTAACTTAATCTATAAATTATTGTAGTGTACGTCAATTATGATATGTCTTCACGTGTGCTATTTTTTAAACGCAACTTGAATTTATTTTCAAGCATGTTTCAGTTAAACTGTTTTTGTGTTTTAACTATAATTGATTGTAAAGATGATAATTTATTATTGCTATTTTATAAATATTATAATTTTGACCTACGAAATACTGCATGCGAACACATCACAACAAACAACGCAATTACACAGTGTAGACATGTCGATGACCTAAGTTAAAGGTCTAACACTCGAAACCTAGGGAGCTACTCGAGATGCATCTTTTAAGCATATGTCCTCTAAACAAATTTCCTATTTTCTCTCAAATGGCTGCAGGTAGTGGAGTGTCAATTATCAGAAGATGGACGCAGCCACCTGACCGCAGCACACCCAGTAGCTACCGTGGCTGCTGCCCGCCACCTTTGCTACCGGTGCGACAGAAAATGCATCGTTCGGAGAGAGTAGGTGAGATAGGCGACACCAAAAAAACGGGCATTTCAACATTGAAAAAGCATCAAGCAAAAAATTTTTGTATTTGTATTGAATATTACGGATGAAAAGACGTCATTAACTCGGTATCATCGATCAACGGTGGTGGATGATGCACGACTTCGTCAATCCCCTGTTAGAGCCTCACGTGAGTTAGTTCCTAACAAAGGGTGGTGGATGATGCACGACTTCATCAATCCCCCCTTAGAGCCTCGTGTGAATGAGTTCCTAACGAAAGGTGGTGGATGATGCACGATTTCGTCCATCCTCCGTTAGAGCCTCGTGTGAATGAATGCCTAACGAAGGGTGATGGATGATGCACGAGTCCGTCAGTCCCCCGTTAGAGCCTTGTGTGAATGAGTTCCTAACGAAGATTTGTGGATGATGCACAAGTCCGTCAGAGCCTCGTGTGAATGAGTTCCTAACGAAGGGTGGTGGATGATGCACTACTTCGTCCATCCCCCGTTAGAGCCTCGTGGGAATGTGAACCTAACGAAGGGTAGTGGATGATGCACGATTTCGTCCATCCCCCGTTAGAGCCTCGTGGGAATGTGTACCTAACGAAGGGTGGTGGATGATGCACGACTTCGTCCATCCCCCGTTAGAGCCTCGTGGGAATGTGAACCTAACGAAGGGTAGTGGATGATGCACGATTTCGTCCATCCCCCGTTAGAGCCTCGTGGGAATGTGTACCTAACGAAGGGTGGTGGATGATGCACGACTTCGTCCATCCCCCGTTAGAGCCTCGTGGGAATGTGAACCTAACGAAGGGTAGTGGATGATGCACGATTTCGTCCATCCCCCGTTAGAGCCTCGTGGGAATGTGTACCTAACGAAGGGTGGTGGATGATGCACGACTTCGTCCATCCCCCGTTAGAGCCTCGTGGGAATGTGAACCTAACGAAGGGTAGTGGATGATGCACGATTTCGTCCATCCCCCGTTAGAGCCTCGTGGGAATGTGTACCTAACGAAGGGTGGTGGATGATGCACGACTTCGTCCATCCCCCGTAAGAGCCTCGTGGGAATCTGTACCTAACGAAGGGTAGTGGATGATGCACGACTTCATCAATCCCCCGTTAGAGCCTCGTGTGAATGAGTTCCTAACGAAGTATTATACTAGCTTAGTGGAGCATGGCGATGTTAGACGCAATGAATTAAACATGCTTTTAATGATGAAGGAACAATGGGAAATCAGCTACTAGCAGCCTTCAAAGAAAATTGGGGTACAAGTGTTGGAGCAAATCTGGAATCCCAACGACAGTGCGACAAGCTGTCACCTTTCTCCTAACTAATGGAGGCAGGAGGCAGCTATACTGTATTCATCAATAGTGAATAATCCCAACGACAGTGCGACAAGCTGTCACCTTTCTCCTAACTAATGGAGGCAGGAGGCAGCTATACTGTATTCATCAATAGTGAATAATCCCAACGACAGTGCGACAAGCTCTCACCTTTCTCCTAACTAATGGAGGCAGGAGGCAGCGATACTGTATTCATCAATAGTGAATAATCCCAACGACAGTGCGTCAAGCTGTCACCTTTCTCCTAACTAATGGAGGCAGGAGGCAGCTATACTGTATTCATCAATAGTGAATAATCCCAACGACAGTGCGACAAGCTGTCACCTTTCTCCTAACTAATGGAGGCAGGAGGCAGCTGAACTGTATTCATCAATAGTAAATTATTAACTAGCTAGCGTCGTCCGGGGGCCCTGCAGTTGACTCCCCGTGAGAATCCCCGCACCAAAATTTGAGGCACCAATACGTCAGAAAACTTCCGATTTAGATCATGATACATGGAAGCGCAAGTGTATGTTAGAATCTATCGGATACTTACAGAAATGTCATAAAAGCATTTTCATTTTAATCGCAAAGATGAAGGTTTGTTTTCCAGGTCCATGAAAAATACGTTTTGGATAGATCAAAGGTTTTTAAATCTAGCTGCTGTGGCTTTGGTTTTCAACTGTTTTTTGTAGAATTTAGCGGAGATGCCATAAATTTGTAGTAGTTTGTTGCATACAAAGTGTTCCTGAAGAAAAATGAAGACCTATATAAGAAAAGGGAGTCACCTCAGATAAATACAATGGGGGGGGGTGATCATCCCGTGTATTCATCCAATATTTTTTTCTTCTACATTCAATAGTACTTGAATCTTATTATTTACACACACTTTTCTAAATGTATAGGGGCATTTTTTTCGCCCTAGCTGAACTAACACAATGCAATAGCTAGCTGAGTTCATGAAGATGTATACACCAGGCTGTAGCTGCTTGTTCTCAACATAAATACTTTGTTACTCATCTTGTACTTCCAAAAGCTCTATTTCATCATATCATTACTGAATCTTATCTTTTGAAGGTCATTATTAGTTCAGGGTTTCGGGGAATGACTTGGGGCAGTCACACCGGTTAGGAGATTAGCCCTACGCAGATTTCCACATACAATTTAATCTGGGTTACTGATGATGTGCTCAAACTTGTGGTGCTAAATGGTCACAGTAGCAGTTATACGCAACGTTAATATCGAGTTTGAAGGTTACTAACTTTTTGAGTAATTCCAAAGTTCGCAAGGAATAAGGGAAGAGTCGACGCCACATGAGTTGGCCCGCAGTGCCAGTTGACTTACACAACTACAAGTACTGAGAGCTGACTTCAGTGTTAGTTTCATAGTCCATTCAATTAAGAGAATATTAGCACTAATAAAGAAGCATTACTAACACCAACCTCAACAAATGTTACCATCAACTGCATTAGATGATTTCATAGATAAAAATTTGCCAACACTCAGTCAAGTTAAAAGTTAATTTTAACATAGAATATATAAGTCCATTTTATTTGTAGCTGCAGCCTGCAACTATGCACAAGACTTTTAACATGATCAATGTTCTACTCATCTCCCAATAAGGTAATCAATCGGTCACAGAGGTAAAAAAATATTCCCATAATTCAAAACTATTCATCTTTTCCCACGTTGGATTGCACGTTTAATTCATCAAAATGCCTTGTTCGTCCTTTCGGCCAAAAATTGTGCAATGGGTAGTTCATATCAGGAAATGGTGACCAGCAACAACAAAATTGCGTCAACAACCATTGCAGTACGGCATGCTGAGAAAGAGCAGATATTTATTCATACCGAGAAAGAGTAGCTATTTATTCATGCCGAGAAAGGGTAGCAATTTATTCATGCCAAGAAAGAGCAGATATTTATTCATGCTGAGAAAGAGTAGCTAATTATTTATGCCGAGAAACAGCAGATAATTTATTCATGCCAAGAAAGAGTAGCTATTTATTCATGCTATGAAAGAGTACCTATTTATTCATGCCGAGAAATAGGAGAAATTTAGTCATGTGCTGAGAAAGAACAGATATCTATTCATGCTGATCAAGAGTAGCTATTTATTCATGCCGAGAAAGAGCAGATACTTATTCATGCTGAGAAAGAATATCTTTCAATTCATGCCGAGAAAGAGCAGATATTTATTCATGCCGAGAAAGAGCAGATATTAATTCATGCTGAGAAAGAGCAGATATTTATTCATGCCAAGAAAGAGTCGATATTAATTCATGCCGAGAAAGAACAAATATTTATTCATGCCAAGAAAGAGTAGATATTAATTTATGCCGAGAAAGAGCAGATTTTTATTCATACCGAGAAAGAGTAGATATTAATTCATGCCGAGAAAGAGCAGATATTTATTCATACCGAGAAAGAGTAGATATTAATTGATGCCAAGAAAGAGCAGATATTTATTCATGCCAAGAAAGAGAAGATATTAATTGATGCCGAGAAAGAACAGATATTAATTCATGCCGAGAAGGAGCAGATATTAATTCATGCCGAGAAGGAGCAGATATTAATTCATGCCGAGAAGGAGCAGATATTAATTCATGCCGAGAAGGAGCAGATATTAATTCATGCCGAGAAGGAGCAGATATTAATTCATGCTGAGAAAGAGTAGCTATTCATTCATTACATGCGTGGACGAAGGCCGAGACAAGTTATGTTCACAGTTCTAGAGCACGTCGAGGTGAGCGGCCCCCGACCCGGCAGTCACGCTAAAAACAATTGTTGCGAACTCCAGGTGGATCACGTGTGAAGAACAGAATTTTGTTTCATTCAATTAATTTTGATTGTTGCGTGTGACATTTGGAAGGGATTTTGATCGTCTGTAGGTCGGTATCTTGTAAACATAATTTAAACCACTAAGATAACTTTGTAACGAGTTCGACAATTTTACATGGATATACGATAAAAAAATATATAATTGAAAGTGACGAATTTCTCACCATGGGGGATTTCATTCCACGATGAAGGTGTTTCGTCTAACTTGGATTTAATATCCTTTCAGCATTAATTCAGTGAAAAAATCAACTCAAGGCATATCCAAAACAATAAAAACATTTCATCAAGATGGGTTCGTCGTGTCATGGTTTGCCAGTGTTTACTACACGCAATACTTCACCCTCACTCGTCAAGCCAGAATGATGCACTTAGACAAGTTATTGGTGGCTAGCTGTACGGTTGAATGAATAGCTGAAGCAGGAACAAATCTGCAACTTCATCGAATCATACAAAAGTCTTATCAACGCTAAATCGAATAAGATTCAAGCAATGCCGGGCCGCAACTAAAGTAAAAAAAATTAGGATGTGTTTCACTTTCTGAAGCGGTAACCCGACAACAAAAGAAGCCCTTTAGAACTGGACTCCACTAATAAGGATGCTCGTCAAATAATATTGGACTTCTTTTTTCAAGCAGATGCACTGAAGAATGTAGAGCTGCGATGGTTGACGGTGAAGGAGGCCACCTTGAAGTGCTATCAGAGGCACATCTTTCACTAAAAGTACAGGAAATTCGCATCTTCATAACCAATTGAAGTGGATAGTTATGATTAGGTTGACCAAAAAAGACGATCTGTGAACACAAACAGATTCTTAAACTGAATGAATGCTAACACCGTAAATACTGAACATTAGGAAACCTAAATGAACAGTTGATAAAGTGCACTTTTTTACTAACATTTCAACAGTTAATGTTCTTAATATTCTACTAGTTAATATTCTTTGTTGCAGTACAGTGGCAAAACAAAATATCAACATGTGCTCTTAGAAGCAAACTTGAGTTCCAAGAATAAATTCGACTGAAAACCCTAACTTTAATGGCATCAATAAAA
>SDVV010021012.1:0-13210 GCA_016164225.1 Gammarus roeselii | reverse complement strand
AAGTTATATTTAAGACCAATGACCAGTCAGTATTAGGGACGTAGAGATTCACAGTAGACTAACCAAATGTTAGGTAGGGATTTTCTTTGTAGTTATTTCTAGTAATTATAGCTACGCCACAGACGTGCCCCTTTGTTACAAGACTCTAAGATAATAATGGCGTCGTTCGTCAAAAGCTAAAGGTAATGAGTAGTTCAAAAATAGACCTAAAAATGACCCCAAATATCACCAGTCTGGATTTTGGGCTTAAAGTATTGAGATGAAAGTATTAAGAGATAAAAATGTCATGTTGTTTTAAGATGTGTATGTAAAATAATTAATAATAAAGGTAATTTCAAGGTTGGGAAGCGAAGGTGAGAGAAAACCCAACCACACTGGTTATAACTAACCCGCATCCGTTTCTGCCTGAAGTATGAAACGCAACGACGATAAACGCTCGTTTGCGTAAATATTAAATTGTGCAGCACACCAGGTTAGTTTAAACATCTTGATTTGATCATTGGGGTAGTGACCACTACATCTTATTAAATTATAATCATTTTAATCATGATACGTTTGAAACAAATTAGTATTTGCTTGATATTATCATGTTAGTTCAACTTGAGAATTTTAAACGTAGGCGATAGTGTCCCAATTTTTTTGCATGCTATTAGGTTTAAATGCGAGCTGCTTCTCACGCACACGTGTTGTCCTTCTTAGGTCAAATGTTGGCCTATTTGATGTTCTGTGTGCTAGTATTTATTTAATCAACAATAATTCTCCCTTACATGCATGCCGGTCCGGCAAATACCAAACTTGCTCTAAACGAATTCGGCCATCAGTGAAATATTTATTCCAATTGAGGGTTGAACAATTGAATTTTTGTTATGTCCGTAACGTTCTGGAAACGTTTTACGACCCCGACTTTCCTCCGCAACTGCGGCGGTCCTGCGTTGCAGTGGGGCTGTAAAATATTATCCATAATAAGCCTAATTGTTGAGTAATTGGCCCTGAAACGCGACCTACTCAGTGGTTACTACATGCACTTTTAAGGTTTCATCTCGTGTCATGCTCAATATGAACTCTACACGAATAACATCTGCCGGCACAGGCTTATCTCGCACATGGTATCCGCACCACCCGCGGCTGTTCGGAGGTAATTATATCCGCCCTGTCTAGAGCAGACTCATTTGTGCACTGAACGGTTGAGAGGTTTTAGAACGAGGGCCCTGTAGGGGTAGGGACCCTCAACTTGATGAGTTTGCGCGTGGAATGCGGCTCATCGTTGACCCTGTTTGGTATATTTTGAAAATAGGTTTTCTCTATTGTATAGTTCAAATAAATAGTCCTTCCGATGTTCCTATTGCAAACATATCAAAACAAATCGCTACTGCGCAGCTGGAGACAGTAACGGGATTCGAATACATGAATACAGTAACCCTGTAAACATACGAATACAGTAACGCTGTAAACATACAAAGCATACGAATACAGTAACGCTGTAAACATACGAAGCATACGAATACAGTAACGCTGTAAACATACGAAGCATACGAATACAGTAACGCTGTAAACATACAGAACATACGAATACAGTAACGCTGTAAACATACGAAGCATACGAATACAGTAACGCTGTAAACATACAAAGCATACGAATACAGTAACGCTGTAAACATACGAAGCATACGAATACAGTAACGCTGTAATCATACGAAGCATACGAATACAGCAACGCTGTAAACATACAAAGCATACGAATACAAAAACGCTGTGAATATACGAATACGGTAACGCTGTAAGCATACGAATACAGTGACGCTGTATACATACGAAACATACGGATACAGTAACGCTGTAAACATACGAATTCAGTAACGCTGAAAACATACGAATACAGTAACGCTGTTAACATACAAATACAGTTACGCTGTTAACATACGAATACAGTGACGCTTTAAACATACGAGAGGAATCGTAATACAAACAGTGACCTTCAATTACTTTACCTGCTTCTCCATCTCTGCTTCTCCAACCCTGCTCCTCAATCCCTGCTCCTCCATCCCTGCTTCTCCATCCCTGCTCCTCCATCTCTACTCCTCCATCCCTGCCTCTCCATCTCTGCTTCTCCATCCCTGCTTCTCCATCCCTACTTCTCCATCCCTGCTTCTCCATCCCTGCTTCTCCATCCCTGCTTCTCCATCCCTGCTTCTCCATCCCTGCTTCTCCATCCCTGCTTCTTCATCCCTTCTTCATCCCTGCTTCTCTATCCCTGCTTCTCTATCCCTGCTTCTCTTTCCCTGCATCTCAATTCCTGCTTCTCTATCCCTGCTTCTCTATCCCTGCTTCACTATCCCTGCTTCTATATCCCTGCTTCTCCATGATGCTTCTCCATGATGCTTCTCAATGATGCTTCTCCATGATGCTTCTCCATGATGCTTCTCAATGATGATTCTCAATGATGCTTCTGAATGATGCTTCTCAATGATGCATCTCAATGATGCTTCTCAATGATGCTTCTCAATGATGCTTCTCAATGATGCATCTCAATGATGCTTCTCAATGATGCTTCTCCATGATGCTTCTCAATGATGCTTCCCAATGATGCTTCTCAATGATGCTTCTCAATGATGCTTCTCAATGATGCTTCTCAATGGTGCTTCTCAATGATGCTTCTCAATGATGCTTCTCAATGATGCTTCTCAATGATGCTTCCCAATGATGCTTCTCAATGATGCTTCTCAATGATGCTTCCCAATGATGCTTCCCAATGATGCTTCTAAATGATGCTTCTCAATGATGCTTCTCAATGATGCTTCTCAATTATGTTTCTCCTTGATTTAGTCCCAATTTTAAGCGCCCTAGGGAAAATATTTCAGACTTTATCACAGGTCCACGTTTTTACCGGAGTGCCTGCAAGACCGTCTGGGTAAAATTTAATTACATAAAATCTACATGAACAATTGAATGTAGTCTGATTCAAGTGACCTTTGAAGAGCAATTGAATATCAATCACTAGTGCATTTTATTATCAATTACTTTTCAAAGGCGATTCATTTACCAAGTGGAAGTACTATAATTTCCTTTCGTACCCGTCCAAAATAATGAGGGCAAAGTAAAACTAATAATAAATTTATATTCAAAACTATCTGAAGAATCAGATCAAAAGTCCCCGGACGAACCTCGAGAACTTATTTCTTGAACTCGATTGTTTCCAACTAACTGAAAACTGACCGACAGAGCGTCTGACATGGATAAAATAAGCTGAGATCCTTCTTGTTGAATACCTAATCATGTCTACAGAGAAGGGTGGCTTATGCCATCAAGGCGATCCTTCCAAGTAAGAGGGTGGAAGCTGAGATCCTTCTTGTTTAATACCTAATCATGTCTACAGAGAAGGGTGGCTTATGCCATCAAGGCGATCCTTCTAAGTAAGAGGGTGGAAGCTGAGATCCTTCTTGTTGAATACCTAATCATATCTAAAGATGAGGGTGGCTTATGCCATCAAGGCGATCCTTCCAAGTAAGAGGGTGGAAGCTGAGACCCTTCTTGTTGAATACCTAATCATATCTAAAGATGAGGGTGGCTTATGCCATCAAGGCGATCCTTCCAAGTAAGAAGGGGGGGTTCCTTTGCATTGAAAACCATCATAGGGAGTGATCCAAAGGGCCCAAGGCTCACACGAGAGAGTGAGCAGCTGTGATTGAAGAGCTCGAGAACATTTGATAATATATTGGAAGTCCGGCTTCAAAAGATAAAAATGATGATTAACCATATAATTATAGGGCCCCAGTCGCTCCTCATAATTTAATGAATATTTATTACAGGTTCATGACGGTAATACAATAACATTAACATTGTATCATTAGTTAACACGAAATGAGAGGCCTGACTATAGCACATACAGACTGTACCTGATGATATGAGTATTGTAAGGCTTATAGTAGAATAAGTTTTTATCAAGGTGTACTTGATCTAGGATGTCAATGAAGAGGTGAGGATCGAGGCCCAACACACCGTAATTGTTTCTATACCGGAATAAATAAACATGAACACGTCAAAATACCAAAATTGCTCGTTCGTGGATGAAGATTTAAAGGAAGCAGAAGCAAATACAGGATAAGGGAATTTCAACCCACGTGCAGGGACCGCTCCATGATTCGTTTTGTTGCATCGCAAATGACTGTGCCAACTGCAGCATGAGATGTTGCCGCCACTGCCGTGATGGTTGTCGAAGCTTGTGTTATAAGATGAGAGGCACATATCATTGTTCTGGCTGGGATAATATAATGTAAAACTGACAAGAATTTACAGTGAATCGTAGATAAGCTTTACTGCAAGGATGTGTGCTTCTGTCAAGACTTTAATATTTTCCTGCGAAAGCCTGCTATTTCAAAATACTGTCTTAAAAAAATACAATGATAATTCAGAATTTGCCATTGCGATGGAAAATTCTAATCTGATTACTATTGAAGACGATCACTTTTTACCCAACTAAAATTATAAAACACCTTGTATCCGGATCGGTTTCTTTACCTTAATAAAATCACTATGAACACGATCACTACGATTTAAAAAGCGACGATCGTGATGGAGAAATGAAGTTCAAATCCCCAACACAAGACAATAAATCCATAGAATTTTAATTTCAAATAACAAAATGTATGAAATAGAACCAAAGCCGACGGTCCGCATGAAGCGTTAGTAGGAATGCAGACGAGCGCTAATACTGCAACTGTTTGCCCTGCTCTACTGCCTGTACTGCAGAAGCTGTTTGCCCTGCTCTACTGCAGAAGCTGTTTGCCCTGCTCTACTGCCGATACTGCAGAAGCTGTTTGCCCTGCTCTACTGCCCATAATGCAGAAGCTGTTTACCCTGTTCTACTGCCCACACTGCAAAAGCTGTTTGCCCTGCTCTACTGCTCAAACTGCAGGAGCTGTTTGCCCTGCTCTACTGCCGATACTGCAGAAGCTATTTGCCCTGCTCTACTGCCCATAATGCAGAAGCTGTTTACCCTGTTCTATTGCCCGCACTGCAAAAGCTGTTTGCCCTGCTCTACTGCTCACACTGCAGAAGCTGTTTGCCCTGCTTCACTGCCCACACTGCAGAAGCTGTTTGCCCTGCTTCACTGCCCACACTGCAGAAGCTGTTTGCCCTGCTTTACTGCCCAAACTGCAGAAACTGTTTGTCCTGCTTTACTGCCCACACTGCAAAAACTGTTTGCCCTGCTTTACTGCCCACACTGCAAAAGCTGTTTGCCCTGCTCTATTGCCACACTCCAGAAGCTGTTTGCCTGCTCTACTGTCCCCACTACAGAAGTTGTTTGCCTTTTTTTACTGCCCATACTGCAGAAGCTGTTTGCCCTGCTTTACTGCTCATACTGCAGAAGCTGCTTGCCCTGCTCTACTGTCCATACTGCAGAAGCTGTTTGTCCTGTTCTACTGCCCACACTGCAGAAGCTGTTTGTCCTGCTTTACTGCCCACACTGTAGAAGCTGTTTGCCCTGCTTTACTGCCGACACTGCAGAAGCTGTTTGCCCTGCTCTACTGCCCACACTGCAGAAGCTGTTTGCTCTGCTCTACTGCCTACACTGCAGAAGCTGTTTGCCCTGCTTTACCGCCCATACTGCAGAAACTGTCTGCCCTGCTTTGCTGTCCACACTGCAGAAGCTGTTTGCCCTGCTCTACTACTCACATTTCATGTGATTGGGTTTTTGCACCTTTGCTCATTGCCCAACCTTTATGAACCTTTTTCTTTAACATCCTTATTACTTAATTTACACACATAGATTGAACATGTTAAATGATTGGGAATCTTGTTCCTTTAACAACCCAAAATCCAGATTGGTGATATTGGGGGCAATTATAATCTTAATTCAATCGACTAATTACCTTTGTTTTCCATCGAATGACGCCATCGTCAACTGTCACGTCCACGGTGTAGCTACAGTTGCTAGAGCTAAATACATTAATTCCCTACCTGACAGTAGGTTAGTCTACGACGATCGCTGCGTCACTATTATAACTAGTCTTAGTTTAAACTTATCATTTTGAAGATCTTGTGAGCGTTATCCGTATTTGTTCGGAGTTCGGCAGTGCACGTCCACCCGCACTGAATTACAAACAAACGAGAGCCCCCTCAGAATGGGGGAAGTCAGTCTTTCGGCAACCAACGCCATCTAACGGTTGCGTTGGTGGGCTTATTTCCCTTCATGACTCCGAACACGGTTTAACACTTCCACTCGAAAGATTATATCTAGCTACTTCACTATAATAACCTCATCATCTTCAACATAGATATTTATTTTAATCGATACTTATTTGCATTACTTCATTCTCAATTGTTTATAAGTTTAGAAGTGATTCAAGAGAAAGAAAACTGATTACAGTGGTCAAGAAGGCCGGGGATGGAAAGGAGGGGGGGTGTTTCCCCTACCCTCACCTCAGGAATTCCAAACCACGACTCCAGAGTTCCTTCACTATCGAAACACTTACACATGGGTTAACAATGAAATGTCTTAGTTGGCAGGGTATGAGAAATGTTTCCCACACTGAAGAAGCTGTTTGCCCTGCTCTACTGCTCACACTGCAGAAGCTGTTTGTCCTGCTCTACTGCCCACACTGCAGAAGCTGTTTGCCCTGCTCAACTGCCCGCACTGCAGAAGCTGTTTGCTCTGCTCTACTGCCCACACTGCAGGCGCTGTTTGCCTTGCTCTGCTGCCCACAGCAGAGTACTGTTTACCCTGCTTCTGCTGCCCACACTGGAGTACTGTTTACCCTGCCTCTGCTACCCACACTACAGAAGCTGTTTGCTCTGCTCTACTGCCCACACTGAGAAGCTGTTTGCCTGGCTGTGCTGCCACAGTGAAATACTGTTTACCCTGTTTCTGCTGCCCACACTGGAGTACTGTTTACCCTGCCTCTGCTGCCCACACTGCAGAAGCTGTTTGCCTTGCTCTACTGCCCACACTGCAGAAGCTGTTTGCCCTGATCTATTGCCCACACTACAGAAGCTGTTTGCCAAGCTTTGCTGCTCATACTGCAGAAGCTGTTTGCCAGGCTCTGCTGCTCACACTATAGAAGCTGTTTGCCCTGTTCTACTGCCTACACTGCAGAAGCTGTTTGTCCTTCTCTACTGCCCACACTGCAGAAGCTGTTTGCCCTTCTCTACTGCCCACACTGCAGAAGCTGTTTGCCTTGCTCTGCTGCCCACACTGGAGTACTGCTTACCCTGCTTCTGCTGCCCACTCAGCAGTAGCTTTTGCCCTGCTTTCGCTGCCCACACTGCTGTAGCTTCTGCTACCCACGCTGATGTAACTGCACTGCTTCTGCTGTCGTCCACACCACTGTAGCTGTTTACCCTGCTTCTACTGCCCACCCGCCTCTATCTGTTTGCTCTACTGCAGCTGCCCACACTGATGTAGCTGTTTATCTTGCTACTGCAGCTCACACTGCTGTGGCTGTTTGCCCAGCTTATGCTTTCCACACTGATATAGCTGTTTGCTCAGCATTCGCTGTTCAATTTGCTGAAAGCCTTCGACCAGTTGAAGCTGTTTGTCGTGTTGAAGCAGTTTCCTCGACTACAGCTGTCCATGAGGATAAAATCTTGTGCCTTGCTACATCTGCTTGCCTAGTTGCAGCTGTTTGTCCAGCTGCAGCAGCCATTCCTTAGTTTGGAGGGCTCTTTTCGTTCCACTGGAGATGACGCCAAGCTGCTCAAGTCTGATGGTATGAGCACGACCAACAACATGTGACGATGGCACCTGAACCTGAAACCTTCCAAAAGTCGTGTTCATCGACTACCATGATTGAGTCCCAGGATCGAGTCCCCGGCAGATGGGACACCTGCCGTTGACGAGGTTAATTTTAATATGGACTTACACTTTCTAACATTTTTCTGCCTTGACTCGGTTGATAAATAAGTAGACCTGATATATAAGGAATACAAAGGAAGATTGTTGCGTTATTCTCGGTCGTGTTATAAATTCTATCTTCAGGTTAGAATGGAAGACTAAGGAATGGAAAGAACGAGGAAATTCCCTAATGTATTCAAAATTATGATATGGCAAACGTAATTGAAATTTCATTCACGCGACCACGAATTTTTTTTCCAATGGCACACCGACCTACGACAGCCTGAGTTATGATGTCAATAGTACAGGTCCTCAGTGAAATCCGAGGACAAGCCATGATTGAAACACTTCATTTGATGACAATGAAAAGAGAGAAAAAATTAACCATTCGTGTGTTTTCATGAATGCCTACATTAACTTCTCATGATGAAAATCCTTATTTGAACATCGAAAATGATGAAAAATAGACAGTTGCATTCTACTATTAGTTTTGGTTTTGAAAAATAATTACGAACAAACCTTCTTAAACAAGAGTAAATGTAACTTTCAACACGAACGCACTAAGGGACTTTGTTTCAGTTTCTCCGAAATATAAACCAGCTACCTCCCTGAAAGATTTTTTTCCCTACCTGCAGCCCATCTATTTGCTGGAACCTGCACACCTTTGAGTGCGCGCCAATTGAGCAAGGCCTCCCGAGAAGTAGAGGGTGGGAGCACCTCTGCAGACTGGCTCATTGCGGTGGGGGCAAGGCATTTATAATGCATGGGCTGTGGTACTAACTCAGGAGCATGATCATGCAGCCTCTGGAGCATAATGCATGAGCATGATGCTGCTTCCGGCCAACTTTGAGAGCACTTCAGGTCGGATGGGAATAATTCAAGCGTTAGCCAATTTAAGAAGGGTTCATTTTTAACGCTCGTCCAGCCTCGAGTTTTAAAAGTCTGAGGCCCTTGGACCTCAGATAGGACTCACGGACCTCAGACTAGACTCCCTCTGGAACTCAGACTGGTCCCCTTCTAAACATCAGTCTGGACACCCTTTGCATCCCCGACTGGGCTCCGCGGGATCTCAGACTGGACTCCCTCCGTACCTCAGACTGGATTTCTCCTGGACATCAGACTCCCTCTAGACCTCAGACAAGACACCCTCAAAACCTAATACCAGATTCCCTCTAGATATCAGACTACCTTTGGACTTCAAAAAGGTCTCCCTCTAAATCTCGGACTACAGACCGTCTCCGTGCCCAACACTAGACTCCCGCTGGTCCTCCGAGGCCCATGGACCTGACCTCACCCGGCATAAAGAAGGCATACTTTACGGCTAATTACCCCGCGAGGTAATAAAATAATATTTTTCTGTGAGACCCCCACCACGCTTCCTTCCCGAGCATTGAAAAGCAAACCAAGTTATTTACATTTATATCGTTATAAATAAAAATAAATTCAATGAGCATTACTGATGATTTTAGAGGTTAATGTGAAGGATTTATTAAAAAAAAATCATGACTTGTTTGTTCACAGCATCATTTTATCGTAGTTCAATAAAATTATCATTGTAAATTTTAATATTCAAAGCTCCACGGACAACGATGATGCATACGCTATTGAATGTGATGCATACCCTTATACGAATCTTTGGACATTTTGTTAGACAGTGAATGCGTTCACGTTAGTGCTATTGTATGTCTTTGATCAATCTCTTATGAGGCCTAAATCAAATCCGGATCAATCTCTTAATAACATAAGTCCAAACTGAATCTCTTGTCCATCACTATTGAACATGCCTTCATGCTGCTTTATGTTCATGCATCACTATTGAACATACCTTCATGCTGCTTTATGTTCATGCATCACTATTGAACATGCCTCCATGCTGCTTTATGTTCATGCATCACTATTGAACATGCCTCCATGCTGCTTTATGTTCATGCATCACTATTGAACATGCCTCCATGCTGCTTTATGTTCATGCATCCATGCAACATGATAGCACGACAGCTCAACTCGCCGGCTGTTTGATCAACATTATACCGTCATTAGAGTTAAAGAGAGTAGGACAACACAATCATTTCGGGCTCATTTTAGCAAGAAATTCATCAATGACGTACAATAGCATCAACGAGACGCGTTCACAGTCTAACACAGTGTCTAAAGACTCCTACAAAGGTATGCACTGCATTCAATGGCGTATGGTATATCGTTGTTCGGGTAGCTTTGAATATTATAATTTACACTGAAACGTAAATTGAATAGTGAGATCAATATGCTTTGTATGAACCATTTATGGAATAGGTAAATAAATCCATCACACCCAACCTCTAAAATCTTATTTAATGCTCATAAAGTTAATTCTTCTTCATGACGATAGTAATGTAAATAATTACGTTTGCTTTTTAATGCACGGAAAGAAATATTGGCGTAGCCTCGCAAGAAATGTCATTTTTTTACCTCGTGGGGTAATAAGCTGTAACTTACGCTTTCTCTATGCCGGGCGAGGCTTGGTCCATGGGTCTCAGAGGTCCAGAGGGAGTCTTGAGTGGGGTACACAGGAAGTTTGATATCCGGGTGGTCCAGTCTTAAGTTAAGAGCATGTCCAGCATATGGTCTAGAGGGAGTCTGATGTTCACAAGGCATCTGGTCATGAGCTCCGGAGGGAGTCTCGTTTGAGGTCCAGAGGAGTCTCGTTTGGGATCCAGAGGGAGCTCAGTCTGGGATCCAGAGGAAGTTTAGTCTGGGATCAAGAGGGAGTCCAGCCTGGGATCCAGAGGGAGTCCAGTCTGGGATCCAGAGGGATTCCAGTCTGTAGTCCAGAGGGAGTCCAGTCTGTAATCCAAAGGGAGTCCAGTGTGAGATCCAGAGAAGTCTGGGATCCAGAGGGAGTCCAGTCTGTAATCCAGAGGGAGTCCAGTCTGAGATCCAGAGGGAGTCCAGTCTGAGATCCAGAGGGAGTCCAGTCTGGGATCCAGAGGGAGTCCAGTCTGGGATCCAGAGGGAGTACAGTCTGGCATCCAGAGGGAGTCCAGTCTGTAATCCAGAGGGAGTTCAGTCTGTAATCCACAGGGAGCCCAGTCTGAGGTCCAGAGGGAGTCCTATCTGAGGTCCAAGGGCCTCAGACTCTTATAACCCGGGGCTGGTCGATCATTAATAGTAAACACGTCTCAAATTGGACAACGCATGGATTATTTCCACACAACCTGAAGTGCTTACTCACTTGGCCGGAAGCAGCATCATGCTCATGCATTTTGCTCCAGAGGCTGCATGATCATGGTCCTGAATTGGTACCGCAGACCAGTTTGTGGAGGTGCTCCCACACTTTACTGCTCTGAAAGTCTTGCTCAATTGGCGCTCCCTGAAATGTGTGCAGGTTCCAGCAAACAGATGGGCTGCAGGTAGTGGAAATATATTTCAGGGAGGTAGGTGGCTTACATTTCGGTGGAACGGAAGCAGAGGCACTTAAGGCGTTCGTGCTCGTTTTTATGTGTACTCTGTGTAAGGAAAGTTGCACGGTTTTATAACTCGAAATCAGTATTAATAGTAATATAAAACTGCAGATATATATTTTTTAGCATTTCCGATGTTGAAATTAAGCTTTCTGTTTTGACTCGCTACAGTAGGTCACCAAATGAAATATTTTATTAACGTATTTTACTAGGATTTCACTTAGGACCTGTATCACTGACATCATACATCAGGCTGTTGACAGTCTTTAAGCAAGTGGAAAACTTTCTGGTGGTCTAGCGAATTAGATTTTAAATAAGTTTACTATATCGTTATTTTGAATAGATTATTCAGTTTTGTATTCCTTCCTCTCCGTCTCCTTCTATTGGAACCTGAAGACATAAATTATTACAGGAGTGGGAATCACACAATAATATTTGTTCCGATTACTTATTCAGGTCTGCGCATATTAACCGAATCAACGCAGAAAAATGTTTGAAAGGATTAGTTTATATTCATATTAACCTCGTCAACTGCCGGTGCTCCATCTGCCCATAGCACTCAACGTATTCCTGGTACTCGATCAACACGACCCTTGTCATGTTCCCCTATCAGGTCCAGGTGCCAGTGTCAGATGTTGATAGCCGGTGCCCATACCATTAGACTCGAGGAACTTGGTGCCATCTCCAGTGGAGCGAAAACAGCACTTCAACTAAGGGATGGCTACAGCATGACAAACGGCTCCAACAGGGCAAATAGCTGCAGCAGGGCAAACGGCTCCAACAGGGCAAATAGCTGCAGAAGGGCAAACGGCTCCAACAGGGCAAATAGCTGCAGCAGGGCTAACGGCTCCAACAGGGCAAATAGCTGCAGAAGGGCAAACGGCTCCAACAGAGCAAATAGCTGCAGCAGGGCTAACGGCTCCAACAGGGCAAATATCTGCAGCAGGGCAAACGGCTTCAACAGGGTAAACGGCTTCAAAAGGGCAAACAGCTGCAGCAAGGCTAACGGCTCCAACAGAGCAAATATCTGCAGCAGGGCAAACGGCTTTAGCAGTGTAAACAGCAATAGCGGGGCAAAGAACGTCAACAAGTCAATAGCTTCAGCAGGGCAAGCAGCTTCAGAGGAGCCAACATCATAATGCTGGCGTACACCTACATCAGTGCGGACAGCGGACGCAGGTACACCTACATCAGTGAGGACAGCGGACGCAGGTACACCTACATCAGTGCGGACAGCGGACGCAGGTAGACCTACAGCAGTGCGGACAGCGGACGCAGGTACACCTACATCAGTGCGGACAGCGGACGCAGGTACATCTACATCAGTGCGGACAGCGGACGCAGGTACACCTACAGCAGTACGGACAGCGGATGCAAGCAAAAAGATTCAGACGTGTGGGTTTTGTGTATCAGGGCAAAAAATATTCTGCATTTTGAGCACTTGTGCGGACATCAATAGCAGATCAAACATTCAATTGTTCGGGTACGGGTAGCTGTGCAAACAACTACAGTAGGGTGGGCACCGGTAGCTGGGCAAACAACTACAGTAGGGTGGGCACCGGTAGCTGGGCAAACAACTACAGTAGGGTGGGCACCGGTAGCTGGGAAAACAACTACAGTAGGGTGGGCACTGGTAGCTGGGCAAACAACTACAGTAGGGTGGGCACCGGTAGCTGGGCAAGCAACTACAGTAGGGTGGGCACCGGTAGCTGGGCAAACAACTACAGTAGGGTGGGCACCGGTAGCTGGGCAAACAACTACAGTAGGGTGGGCACCAGTAGCTGGGCAAACAACTACAGTAGGGTGGGCACCGGTAGCTCTGCAAACAGCTACAGTAGGGTGGGCACCGGTAGCTGGGCAAACAGCTACAGTAGGGTGGGCACCGGTAGCTGGGCAAACAACTACAGTAGGGTGGGCACCGGTAGCTGGGCAAACAACT
>SDVV010021011.1:0-13210 GCA_016164225.1 Gammarus roeselii | reverse complement strand
ATTTATATATACAAATACATATACTGAAAAAAACATACAAATACACACATATGGACGACAATCAGTATAATTCAGTGGGGGAGTACAAAACTCAGATGGACGGAGTTCTCCAAGAGAAGAATAGAGAACAATGTTACCTTATATGATGGCGATTGCAACTTTAAAATGGTACGATAATTGGTAGAATTCATTGATTTATTTATATGTATAAATAAATTAACGCGAGCGGCTACATATTATTCATCGACAGACAGAACACACTTTAAAAAGATTGAGACATTGAAATAGATGAGACGTTAGTTAACACCAAGGGTATTTGGCAGGGGCAATTGTGATAAGTGTGGAGATATATAAACCCGTTACAGCTAAGTATCAATAAATCAGAATAATCCAATGCTGGAGTACACAAGTCGGATGAATATACTTCCGTTATAGAAGACAAGGTAGAGTATTAGCTTATAAGGCAATGATTGTCTCATCAAAAATGGTATCGTAATTGTAATAACCAGTTCAATGAGTGTTATTAAAATCGAGTTAATCCTTGTCAAAGTTAGAAGCTGCCTATCGTTCCTCGAAAAGACTGAGTTTGTATTTTAATTATACTAAAACGAAGCAGGAACATTTAAAACATAGAAATAGACTAAACGCTAGTTAACACTTATGGTAATTGGCAAAGATAATTGTGATCGGAAGCAACATAGAAAACATATGTATCGTCAGAGTAAAAACGATTAGATGGTGTCTCAATGTTGAGACGGATGGTGGTGGTGGATTCGGACATGCTCAGGAACAGAATGCATTTTCTGGTTACTGGTGTTATGCATTTACCTTGTGTTTGTGGGCAAAGTTACGGTTTTGAATTGATCGGCCAATAGATGTTCATTAAGCCTATTCTTGAAGGACGTGTTGGATTCAAGATTCTCGAGGCTTAATGGGAAACGGTTGTTCCAGGATTTTGGTCCAGTGATCGAAAAAGCTCGACAGGCCTTTTCTGTTTGCCTGTGTTCAACGTGCAGAGTATCATTATTTCTTGTGAATCGATTGTTCTTTTCACCTTGAGAATAGATGAGTCTTTGGCTGCCGGGTGAATGTTTTTCTAGCAGATTTCTATGAATTCTGATCGACTCATGGAGTGCCAGTTGTTGTCCATATTGAGCCACTGTAATTTTTCGAGGAGAGGACTTACGTGGTCTCGTTTTCTGTGGCTACCATCGCATGTTATTCTTGCCGCAAAATGTATACAACGTTGCACTTTCTCTCTTTGAGTTTTGGTGCATTTCCCCCAAATTGGAAGACAGTAGTTAATGTGAGAAAATACTAAAGCGTGGACAATCAGTGATCTTGATTTGAAGTCCAATTATTTTTTGCAGAGTTTCGGAACAAAAGTGTTCCATCCAACATGGAACACAGAGTAGTTACGTGGTGTTTGAAGGAAAGTTCGGGATCAAACCATACTCGCAGACTTATAACTTCATATTCAACAGGAATGTCAGATTTGCCTATCCTGATAGAGAAATTAATTGAAACTGCTTTTCATTTTGAGTTCGAGCCGAACAAGATGCATTTTGTTTTTTCAGAGTTGCGCTTGAGTCCATTTTTATCATACTAAGATTTCAGATTAGCTACGGCTGTCTCGGCGTTGTTTTTCAGCGCATTCAGATCTGACGGTTTTTGTGAAAGCAATATTTGAACATCATCGGCGTACATTATCATTTTTGCTTGATTTTTTGGCATTTTGCGGTCGATGTCATTTACAGAAACCAGGAACAACAAGGGGCCAAGTATCGAACCTTGAGGGACCCCAAAGGCAACTGTCACCGAATTTGACATAGTTGCGTTATCGAGTTTGACTGATTGTTGCCGATTCATCAGATAACTTTCGAACCAAGAAGGGTCTATTCCGATGTTGCGGAGCTTGTCAAAAAGAATTTTGTTGCTTACACTGTCGAATGCTTCCGATAAGTCTAGCAATATCAGCACAGACGTCTACCCCTTATCAAAGTTTTTGTACAGATCTTCAGTGATGTTCATAAGTGCGTCTTCTGTTGACAATTTTCGCCGATAAGCATACTGGCAGTCATTCAACAGCTTGTTTGATTCCAGGTAATCAATCAGATGGATAGATATTATCTTTTCTAAAATCTTGGATAGGACAGTCAGAAGACTGATCGGTCTAAAGTTGGATGGTTCATTCTTGTCCCCAGATTTATGAATTGCTCTGATGATTGCATGCTTCCAGATCTCTGGAAAAATTTCACTTGCTATGGAGGTGTTAATAACTGTGCTGATATAAGGCAAGGTAACTAAAAGGCTGTCTTTCAGATATTGTAGGGCTAAACCATCTATTCCTGTTGAATTTGTGTTCCTCAATGCAGAAACAGCTCGTTTTACTTCGTGTTGCGTTACTTGCTTTGGTTTCCATTTGACGTTTGCTTCTAGGTCGTTGTCTCCATCCAAAGCTTTTGGACTCCATGTATCTGTTACGTCGCTCTGTAATTCTTGATAAGCTTCCTGTGTTACCTCTTCAAAAACCTGTTTCCCAACTCCAGCGAAGTAGTTGTTAAACTTTTCTGAAGCTGCTTGAGTATTCGGATAACTAGGTTAGGTAATCTTTTTCTTGTAGGGAACAATTCTTTTTAGTACATTCCACGTTTCTTTTTGATTGTTTTTGCACTGTTCTAGTTCCTCATGATGGTTTTAATTTTTGCCCTCCTGACATCTCGTTTGACCCTTCGATTTTGAATTCGAAATAATTCTAACCAAGTGATGCTTCGTTTGGCTCTGCGTTTGAGATATTTTTCAAGTGCAATTTCGTTACGCAGTTTTTCTGTAATCCATTTAACTGTCATGCTTTTCATTGTTTTAGTTTCCGTTGGCGCCACCGCGTTCAGACATGTGAGAAGATAGTCTGTGAGTAATTGGGCTTGCTCTGTGACGTTATTTGTGCTATGTATCGGTTTTGCCATTTCTACGTTTGCCACTAGTTGTGCTCTGAAATTATCCGTGGTGTATTTTTTTTGTACGACAGGTTATTTTGTATACTTGTTTCTTCTCTTTTTTGATGTTAAAGGTACAGTTTATTTCATGGTGGTCCGAGAAAGAAGTCGGCTCCACGTCTGTGGTAACAATGGAAGACGGATTGTTACTTATGAGCAGATCCAATACAGCTTGGGATTCGGGAGTAATTCTTGTTGCACTTTTTACGAGCTGATGTAGACCGAGTCTGTCTAAAATCGGCTTCATATTGTTGGATTTCAATTTCAATTGATCTTCATTGAAATCTCCCAAAATGTACAGCGTCGTTCTTAAGCGGATCGCTTCTCAAAATCTTTCTTCGATGTATTGAAAAGACTGTACGCTTTCTTTGGGTGGTCTGTAAAGAGAACCAACAATGAACGATCTATTTTTTCGCACCTGGATGTTCACCCAAAGGTCATCAACTTCATTACTGTCGTTAAGCATTACTTGAGAAGAGGTTTATTCTTCTCGCACATAAATAACGGTTCCACTTCCTTTCCTTTCTCTATCTTTTCTATAAACATTGAAGCCGTCAATCTCGATGAAGGTAGGGTTAATGTCAGATTCCAGCCAGGTTTCAGTCAGACATAGGATGTCAATTGAGTCCTCCTTCATCATCATTTTGATGTGATCCATCTTGGTTCTTAAGCTTCTAACGTTTATATGTTTAATCACGTTATTATTTAGGTTCTGATGGGTATGTACAGACGTGGTTGCTGAGGGGTGGTTGCTGCTCCCAGATTGAACAGTTTGTGCCTATAGTCATTTGTTTTTACACACAGGACAGTTGGTGTCACTTTGGGATGATTGCAGAGGCATCTCTTCATCGAATATGGATGTATCATTGTCGTATTGCAAAGGAGAATACCAATTGGAACACCACATTTGTTTCAACATGCTTGTTTCGCTTCGCTACAATATTTTGTGGTTCGAAATGTGGCTTCAGAGGGTGGGTTGGTGCAAGACTACTATAATGGTCCTCTTTCTTAGCTACAAATATTGAGTATTGAGCAGCTTCATCACTCTTAAGGTTGGTCGGATTAATCACAGGTTTTGTTACAATGTTTGGGTTTGTTTCATCTAAGATTGTGATTTGTATTTTGAGTGCGTTGCTGAGAATTGCGGGGACTAGATCGCCAAAACTGCTATTGTACTCTATCATCTTTTTTATACTTAGTGAAGGCTTCGTAATCTTCTATGTAGTTGAAGGATTCCTCCCTTGCTTTAGTTTTTATCACCTCTAAGATGTTCTCATCGTTAAGTCCTGATTGTTTTACTAAAGATCCTTTCACCTCGTGGAACATTCAATGCCCGTCTGCTAGTGTTGATTGTCTTTTTATTCTTAAATCATTGAGAATGGTGTCAATGTTGGTGTTCCTGGGGAGTTGTTGCCAGTTTTCCGTCACCTGCATTGTCATTCGTTCATCCGGTTTATTGTTTTTTATGTCAGCAACGCCACCCTCATTTAGATTTTTAATATGCTCTTCAGTAACACTCTTACTGAAGTTATCTAAGAATCTGGTTGCTAATTCTTGAGTGGCATTGTTTGTATGTTTGGGATATCCTTGCTTTCGGTTTTGTTCATCGTTATTGAGGGTGGTTGGAGCAGGGGAGACTGACCAGAACCAAGGGAAATAAATTTAAATCGGCTATTGATGAGAGGCATGGCTGAGGATGGCTGAACCGTGCTAGAGGAAGGAATGGGTGGAGGGGGGTAATGTATGGCAGGGATTAGCGGGAAAGGAAGAGTTGGACTTTGGGCTGAGGTTAGAGACTGGTAGCGACGGTGGGAGCTTGAGGAAAGAACGGATGGAAGGGGGTAATATATAGGAGGGAATGGCGCGATAGGTTAAGTTGGATTTTGGGCTGAGGTGAGGGAATCGTAGCGCGAGTGGGAGCTTGAGGAAAGAATGGGTGGAGGGGGGTAATAGATGGAAGGGATTGACGGGATAGGTAATGTTGGAGTTTGGGTTGAGAGTAGGGAATGGTAACGAGAGTGGGAGCTCGAGGAAAGAATGGGTGGAGGGGGGTAATATATGGGAGGGATTAGCGGAATAGGTTGAGTCGAAATTTTGGCTGCGGGAAGGGAATGGTAGAGAGAGGGGATGATTGGGGCTGTGCTGCAAGCATAGTTGGACGAATTTGTGTGAGTAGTGTAGAGTGGGGGAGGAGGGTAGAAGAAGAAATGAGGAAGCGCTGAGGGGACGCTATTGCTGCGACCGTGTTGAAAAGGCGGTGAATGGGAGCTAATTGTGTGGGGATGATAAGGAGTCACTAATTGGTGATTTTGAGTTTGAATTTTAGTTTGGGGGTGATGAGAGGGCGCTAGGATGTGAGTTGTCTGCGATGAGATGTCCTTTGTTGACGTGTGATGTGGTGATAGTACGAGATGATGGCCATCAGATGGAGGGAAGTAGAGGAAGGGAGGAGGCCAAAGTAATGATTGCCTGCTTCTGACATTGTTATAGTATAAGGATGGCAAAACCTCAACCCTCTGAGGAACGTAACGTGCTAGCGTGTTGAAGAATTTGATGATTCCACTATTGTTTAGACTAGCATTCCTCGAATGAAACAATCGTTCGTCGGGGGCCCCAGTGGATTCGTCTCTTAGTTTGCCTGTTGGGATAACTTTGAGCCTCAAGGAGTGGCAAAGACTCATTGTTTCATTGTTTCATTGTTTTCAGATTGAGGGGTTCTGCCATGTAAGTCATAGCATTTTGGTTTTTCGTTAAAATTGCGGTGGTTATTTTGACTAGCCAAGGGGGACAATAAAACCTGAAAATAAATTATATTCTTATTAAAAAAATGAAATGAACGCATTCCTTACATTACGCTCTAAATCAGGGAACATTGTTCGGAAGCAATTGTATTTGAAACGCGTAGCGACGCATGGCAACTATTTGCGTAAAGGCA
The DNA here is from genome assembly GCA_016164225.1 of Gammarus roeselii. NCBI lineage: Eukaryota > Metazoa > Arthropoda > Malacostraca > Amphipoda > Gammaridae > Gammarus > Gammarus roeselii. The sequence continues at coordinate 7,279 of SDVV010021011.1, read as the reverse complement.
TTTGACTCAGTCGCCCCAAGGAGAGTTTAAACAACAAGGGAAATGACACTTCTGTTATGTAGTTTGGAACATTTATTGCAAATTTTAAAACATAACTTAGACTTCTAGCGAAAGAACTGACGCAGGATTTCAAAGGTTATCTTAACAACTAATGCACCAGACGAAGTAAGTACGGCTCTAACGTGGGCAGGTTACGGTTAGGGTTAGAAGCTTTTCAGACACACACCGTGAATAGAAAACAAACTTGAGAAGCTAGAGGAACCCTTGATCATAGAACTAGGCTTCTGTCTTCAATAATTGAATAAAATTTCAGAATGACACTTTTCTGTTGATTAGCGAGGGAATTCGAATTGATTGATTGTTCGATTGTTTACTGCGATAGGTAATTGAACTGACTTGGCCAGGGGTTACTAAAAAAATACCCATGAACTAAGGCTAACATTTTCACCCTCTGTAGAAACTCTTTAAATTCATACTATAGATCTTTAAAAATTCAAATGAATTAGGAAGCCCCAATCGATTGTCTCGAAACTGACGATCTTAAAATCATAGTCACGGTGTCTAGAGAATCAGAAGCTATGGTCTGCTAAAACTAATTAATTTTCTTACATACGCTGTCGGCCGTTGCTGGGTGGAGTTAATTAGAACTAACACATATCTGAGGAGATATGATCTCTCTGGGTACGAAAGCCAGCATCTTCCAAGCTAATAGCGGCACAGTGTTTTTAGCTACATTTTGGTCATCAAGGGAAGGAAGATGTTCAGAAATGTGAAAATTACGATGATTGAGCAGCGACATTTCGAGCGATTTGCTAAACAAAATCAGTGAGCCACGCTAATTCTGATCGATGTTTTGTTCGATATTTAGTAATACAACTCACTAAAACTTCCTAATTGATTTGGGTTCACACGAATTGTTTAATTATGTATGAATAAGATAACTCAACTATTGACTGTGTAGCTGGCGGTATCCATTTGTTCACCAAATATTTCATGAATGATGACGGCAAGAGTTACTCCTTCTATATTGAGTTCAGGAAGAAAGGTGACGATTTCTTGTGCCGTAAGTTGAGCGGCGTAGCAATCGACCAAAATAATAAATGAACTTGTCTCATTCGTCAGAGCCACAAAGTCGCACTGGCGTCCAACAAAGCTGCTTATGACACCTCCCGATTATAACGGGAGTTTAGCGTGATGTTCAGCCCCAGTTTACAGACAAGCACACTCTTCCCTTAGAAGAAACCCAGCCTACGATTTGTTTTAATTGAAATTAATAATTATTTAATCGATTTGTTGACTCATTCTTTTTGCCGCTTTGTTAACTGAACATTTTGGTTGCTTTCGTTTGAAGTAAAACCTCTACTCACATTTATTGAAACGCTAACAAAGATCGCCAAGGCAAAAGAGAAGTCTGTTGATTTTAGGTGAACTGTTGAACCAAAACCAAGCAGAAGATTCACGTGAGGAATATAAATTAAATCACCTACCGCCTGGTAACAGATGTGTAGTTTTCACGTAATAAATATTAATAGTGAACAATTTTCACGAAGCAGATATAGGTTCTAACCTGAACGAAGCAGGTAGGTTTTAACCTGAACAAAGCAAGTAGGTTCTAAACTGAACAAAGCAGGTATGTTCTAACCTGAACATATAAGTTTAGGTTATAACTTGAGTTTGTGCAATACATTACCTATCATCATGAAAATTTGTTTTCGTGAAACAAATGAATGAACTTAATCCTAATAATGTCCAACTAAATAATCAGCAACGCTTAGATAAACTGACTAGATTTAGACGAGGATCGCGTGCAGCTGTTCGGCACAAAAATACAATCATCTTAAGAAACATATAACTGATAAATGTAACATTTTTACACCTATCATTGAAATGCATCGTTATTGAATAAATGAAAACAAACTATATAAATAAGTATATCTAGAAATTACAATACAAGTGTGTGTGAACATTGTTGAAATATGTTCGTGTGAAGGTGTTACTAGAAAACCGAGAAAATTATGCACGATTTGAATGCCAATTAGGGACGTCAGTTTCCAAACGAACATGAAGATGACACGCACATTCACACAGACATGAAGACGCACATGACGAGAATTTCCATTACAACTTACGGTAGGTGGTATAGTGAAACAAATACATTTATTCACTACAAAAGTCTAGCTATGAACATTCTATGTCAGAGGTACAGGCTGGATAACATGACGTTGCATTGAGCACTGTAAAATTTGAAATATATGAATTTACTCCAATTTGATAGTCACAACAAATACCAAACCAGCATAATATCCGTGAATTCGTTGAATACTATTGGTAATGTCTTACTATTGTTAATGTCTTCATTAGTAAACATGTTTCAGATTTTTTAGCGCTGTGAATATCCAATAGAGAAATAAGTCAATGAAACTGGCCAGTCACGTCAAAAACTCTAATAAACTCCATTCTCAGTTAAAAATGGTGACAAAATAACGTGAATGACAAATAATAATATGTATGCTTTATATATTTCTAACATTTTTCAATTCCAACGCGATGCACCGCCAGTTATGTTTCTTTCACGAGACACCTCAATGGCGGTGTGCTCAGGAAGGCAAGGACACAATCCTAGTCTGAGCCATGAAGTCTCGGCGGAGTGTTGTGGTGACTAGGCACAGACTACCGCCAGTCAAGAGGTGTGAAAGGAAAGCGGCCTGACGTGGTGACTAGGCACAGACTACCGCCAGTCAAGAGGTGTGAAAGGAAAGCGGCCTGACGTGGTGACTAGGCACAGACTCCCGCCAATCAAGAGATGTGAAAGGAAAGCGGCCTGACGTGGTGACTAGGAACAGACTCCCGCCAGTCAAGAGGTGTGAAAGGAAAGCGGCCTGACGTGGTGACTAGGCACAGACTCCCGCCAGTCAAGAGGTGTTTAAGGAAAGCGAAATGCATTGAGACGAGAATGTCTGTTCCCGCGGGGTTTAAAATTATGCGCCAACTTTCAGAGTAATCCAGAATAGTTTTTTTTTGTATGGTGTTTAGTTTGTTAACGCAATATTGATTTTCAAGACGAGGAAAATTATTACAATATGTTGTTTTATGTTTCTTTTATAAAATGACTGCTAAGGATATATGTGAGGCGAGTGTCATGTGACTTTTCCAAGTTTGTGTGTTGCCTTAGATACTCTTCCTACGATTTGGAACAGGACTCTATCTTACAACTAGCTATGTACAAATAACATTCTCACCAGACGTGTACTATATTACATAAATAAATAAAATTATGAAAAAGCACTGGCCACACATTCTATATTATAGATATTTAGTATTAGATACAACAGAAAATATTGAGGAAAACATAAGTGAATCATTCTTCTATGATGAAAGCATTTTCAATTGAGGGCGTTTTTTTCATAAATGACGTCTCTAATTCTACAGACAAAAATACAAAGGGAATAAGTCAAACGAACCAGAATTACAATATCGGTAAGCTGGTCAAGGTTATCTAACTCAGACAATAGATGGTATGGAACTCTATTCATAATAACTTTTACTTGGAATTGTTTCTCCAGTTGGCGCAAAGAGAAGGAGCTTCTTTGCCGCGCTGCTAACGTTAAAGTTGTTAAACTAGAGCACAAGGCTTGGACCGTCAATCTCCGCCAGCGATACACGATTCAAATGCAAGTGACAATGACGGCTTCACAAGAGGACCTTCAGCGTTTCATCAAACTATAGCACCAGTCAGGAAGCATCCAACAAGTTTTTTGCTCAGTGTTCACTCCTCCAGACTTCTGATGACGATGCTAGCAAGGCGATCCCAAACAAAATGAGATTCTCAGAGTAAGGATGTCGGTGAAGTGAAGCGCTTCGAAAAATACTTGCAGAAAAAATTGAAACAAGTAATTACCCGAAAGAGGATCAACCAGAAAAGTGCAGAAAAACTTCTATATTAAAGTTGTCATCCCCAAAGAGTAAACGATATCAAAACTTTCCTTATCATACTAGTAAAATGCTAGAGTAGATTTGAGTAAATAGATTTTTATTTCGTTTAGAGAAGCACGTATCAAATCTAGTAGTTACATACATATATGTATGAGACAAAGAAGATATAATATGCTACAGCCAGCACATGAAGCCGGAGTCAAACTCACACGCTATATTTGACTCACAGCAAGAAGTCAGTAAAAGAAGGCGCCGTCACGTGTGCGCGTCTTCAGCTTCGTCGCTCTCGTGAGGCAGCCCTCCTACCACAGCTGATGCAGTCAGGATCTCTCGGCAAGAAAACACTTCATTTAAACTTGTCAACTAACTATTTCAAGCCCAGGTGAATGAAAAGACTCCATATTTTTCGAGGAGTGACTAAGGATCTTGGTAAGGGAAGTTAGTTACTTTGGACGAACTACATTACAAAAGTAATTTAGATACCTATCGAGCAATACTTATTTATTTGATATGTTGAGCCAATTGTGTTTCTGCATGAGTAAATTATTTCAGATAGATTTGATATGAAGCATATGTAGGCGTTGGGCAGCAATTATGGAATTTTGTCGTCTGCAGAATCGAATCAACACTTCAAAAATACTCTAGAAGAACGAAAATGCCCAAACTTGTGAGCGAGGATGTTACGTATTTGTAGGAGGTACGACATTTAGTAGCATTCGCACTGGGAACTGAGACGATTCCTACATACCCCATTCCCACATTGAAAGTTCTTAACTATTGTCATGCTAGCTCTTTCTGAGGATCAAGATCTTGGTCACAGAGATATTGCCAAAAAAGCGCCACATCTGTAGCCAGCAGTCAGAAAATCTAAGTTTAGTCTGAAATCTCTATCAAAAGATCTCGACATGGTGTCGCAACAAGCACTGCCAAAAGACAGTGACATTTTCCATGCCAAAGAATGACTTAATCCAATGATGCTGCTAAGACAGTTTTGTGCTCTTGACACAACCGTATATAGAAGAAACCTGGACCCTTTCAACCGCTTCAAATACATCATTATTAGGACCTTTGACCACTCTACAGCTCGATTGAACGGCAACCGCTTCAAATACATCATTATTAGGACAATGGAAACTCTACTCCAGCAAGAGTCAATTCCTAGTGCGAGATATTAGTTTCATTTTTATCTTAAGTGTTTCTTCATAAGAAGCGCTAAAATCCTTCAGTAAGCAACCAACCTCTTCATTGATAGATTAAGCTCCTATGATCTAGACACAATAGCTAGTGGTTAGTTATATACAGACAAGATCTTGGGAGGGACGTCAAGGCTGTCCCTCTTTCTTATGATCATGCAAAGGATGCTGCTTCTTTTTTGGTCGAGTGTCCCATGCAATTCAGTAATTGAACAATGATTTCTGCCCTTCGAGACTAGATTGAACCGTAAGTGGTTCAGAGCAGCCTCGCAACAAATTATCCCTCATTTAAATCAGAGGAGTTATTTAGCAGGGATAATAATGTATTAAGAGGTAACCTCTTCCTCCAAGAAACAGAGAGCATTCTAATTGAAAGCTATTAACGGGGCCGTCTTTTATCAGCTTCTCGAGACGTTGTTCACTTCCCCTTCATCGTCCCTCTACATATTGTCTTCTAAGTTCCTTTCTATGAACGTAGTTTCTGTAGCCAAGTATAAACTAACCTAGTAGAAAAGTATTTCGAAATCCAATATAATAAGTATTAAATCTGTAATGCTTTAGTCAAGTTCATTGGTCGTCGTTAAAGATCATCAATGCAGGTCTCTAACCGGATAAAAATGTCTAAAATTGGCATATGCAAAAAACTACGTAGAAAGATGTAGATAAAATACTTTGCCCCTATCAGGTTATGCTAGGAATACTGATTTGGATCCCATGTAGAAAATTCGTAGAAAACTACATCGGATTAGAAATAGTCTGGCATTTGGAATATTCCTACTGTTTCTAGGAGACGCTCAACGGTTGCGCGACGGGCTGACCATAGGTGGAGATTTGCAAAGGAAAGCTTTGAAGATAAGAACTTGTTTGGTCGAGTCATGGACTTGAATCACCCAGGCAAGAGGTAAGGAGGAAATCACCCAGACAAGAAGTAAGGAGGAAATCACCCAGGCAAGAGGTAAGGAGGAAATCACCCAGGCAAGAGGTAAGGAGGAAATCACCCAGGTAAGAAGTAAGGAGGAAATCACCCAGGCAAGAGGTAAGGAGGAAATCACCCAGGCAAGAGGGAAGGAGGAAATCACCCAGGTAAGAAGTAAGGAGGTAATCACCCAGGCAAAAGGTAAGGAGGAAATCACCCAGGCAAGAGGAAAGGAGGAAATCACCAGGCAAGAGGTAAGGAGGGAGATATTTGAGGTATGATGCTCAGGGCAGTCAAACTACCAACGGGTGTAATTACTTCAAGCGTGTCGTTTACGCTAAGTGTCTGGCATTTACTGCAAAACAATGGTCAACATTTGTACGATATATTTGACACTTGTAGGAGTCTTTGAACATTCTCCAAGCAAAGAATACAAACGCTAAGTTGCAGTATATCAGCATTGAATTTATTCTTGAAGAATCATGACTTATATGCTTCGGTTTCAATCCAACCACAGGCACAAATCACGTGTTTTACTGCAGCAAGTGGTCATAGGCGGCGTTGCAGAGCATCTGTGCTCCGACTTTTCTTGGCTTCCTCCACTGCTCGAATAGATTTTTTGTTCATGCTTAGGCCCTGTGGGCGCTACTCGTTGGTTCCATGATATTAAACGATAACTACAAGAAATGACGAGATAAACGCGGCGAACATTCAACTTTACAAATAAAAACACTATCAAAACGACATAATTGTGTAATCGATGACTCACCTGACTAGTCTGGAATGCCTTCAATTACTGCGCCATTGGAACGCGGAATAATTTTCCAAGTTTGTATTGGTGATGAATTGACCAGAGAGCGCGTTCTCAAGGACAGGGACGAGGCTATTCTACTTCGTTTTGTACCCACAATTGTAGCTGAACTTGGAGTGGACTAACGATTTATCGGTACAAAGTTTCATCAAATCCTACCTTACTTCTCAGGTGGAGGATTATACAGAGAGAAGTCGTTAGAAGCATTCGAACGTTTCCAAGCAGTGATTCCTGTTGTGCTCTGACGGCAGCATTTGTGCGAGTGATGATGTAAGTGAGTTCATGTGTCGGTCACCCAATGTAAGTGAGTTCATGTGTTGGTCACCCAATGTAAGTGAGTTCATGTGTCGGTCACCCAATGTAAGTGAGTTCATGTGTCGGTCACCCAATGTAAGTGAGTTCATGTGTCGGTCACCCAATGTAAGT
>SDVV010021010.1:0-13210 GCA_016164225.1 Gammarus roeselii | reverse complement strand
TAAACAAAAATTAGCATAAGCGATTAAGAGTCCAAGCTGTTGGCAAAACATTATTTCCCGATGTTAATGATTAGAGGCTGAGTCCTGATTAGAGGCTGCGTCCTGATTAGAGGCTGCGTCCTGATTAGAGGCTGAGACCTGATTAGAGGCTGAGTCATGATTAGAGGTTGAGTCATGAGTAAAGTTTCAGGAGCGAGCAATCGAATCCTGATTTTTTAGATTGAACTCCGTACCATACTTCAGTTCAATTTGTATTTTAATATATCTATCTTCGACTCTCATTTCAATTTTTCTGCACATCAGCAAGATGTTGGTTATTATGATAGTTCTTGCGCTAATTGTTCACTCTTCATTTTCTCCTATCGCAGCTGGTAGAAAATGTGAATTCCTAGGCATACCCAAATAAATAACTCGGTTCGAAGTCAGAGAGGAGCAGACGCTATAAAATGTGTTTAATTCCTTTACTTTGAGTGATAAATTCATGACAAATAATTATAAATAAAATTAAGCTTAAGCTCAGAAGGATATCCCTTTAAATAAGACAATCAAGTGTTCGTACAGTCCCAATGTATTTTGTTAAGTCAAAGTGGCCTGGAACACCACCGACGGCACACACACGACAGGAACGCATTGTCGTCAATAAAGCCATGACCCATGGAATGATATTTCATAAGTCTGTAAGGATTGTAGAGGTACACTGTAAAGCAAGTGCAGGTAGCAGTGAAATGCATCCAACATGAATTCAGTCACTAGTGCAACTTAAAATGAATTCCGCTCACCACTTAATCAAAAATTTAAACTGATGCCATGATTTATGATTTCTAATGAATGTTATTTTTTAATATTTTGTTGTAATGATAGCATAGGGTTTTACACGAGGAGCCCCGGCACCGATGCATCTGAGAGGAGCCTGTGTTGAGCACCAGGATCTTCCACGATTCGTTTTCCATGGACTTTATTCAATTGCCGGAAGATGAAGCAAAGCCGTGAAACTATCAAGTTTCACGACAATAAACTGTGCCTTCTGCACAATTTGAACATGTTTTAAAACGGCGGTCACAATATAAGGAAGACACATGAATTCAAGATCTTACCGTGCTTATCTTCAGCAGAAGCACTATAAGGAAAGAAAACACACGACTGAGTGTTGCACCTAGGAGTTGGGGCCAGGACCGTATTGCCCATTCAATTTTAATTTTCACACACTAATTGCAGCAGGTTGTCCATAGAGTATTAGTTCTAATAAACTGTCTGTATGCCTTTTCTCTTGTTAACAAAACATGCGCGTCCAGACTTTATTAATACCAATTGCAAACACAAGTGTCTGCAACAAATTCCCATCAAAATCCTGGTATACATACTTCAACTATGAAGAGTGACTTATCAGCCCTGTATGCTAGTAGCGACTGAAAGCAACAGCTGCTACTCGGGTACGGGAATTTGAAAATCCAGACATGTTTTCGACAGTAGCAAGCACATGTGAGGCTATTTGTAGTATATGTAGGCTGCAGAGAATAATCCAATATTGGGCGTACTTCTTGAAATGATACGACGTAGGAATAAACCCATTTCTGATATTGCTATTACTCCTTTAACTTTATCTCTCTGATCAAAACCATGAACAAAATAATTTCCTATGAAGGAATTTTATCGATTGCTGCAGTTTATGGGGACCTGGTTTGCCGCGATATGTAGGTAAAAAAATTGTTTCGCCGGCCGCTTGCAGTCGCTAAAATCGTACATGTAAATGCTGTCTAGAGAGGCGACTGCCCTACTGTTTCATGTATTGAAGTCCCTTCTAACATGTCTGTTCCAACAATGGTTCAGTAGTTTTTCTTGTTGATACTGAATTCAACACAACCTGTTTCTTCAACATTGTATCACATGCACAAGTTTTGCTGAATAAAGTATTTATTGATGTCGAACTCTCCCTTGTCCATGCCCTAATATTCCATGGCCTCATGCCATGGAATATTAGGGCCTTATTTCATTATGCTCCAAGGGTTCCAATAGCATAACACCGCCATGACCCTACGATGCTCTCTTTTTGTTTAAAGGCCACCGACTCGTGGGAAGTTTCTATTGTGAAGCAGGAAACGCTGACCAGTAACTTCAGAAAAATGGAAGGGGGTGGTCTTTCATTCTGCACGAACAAGAAATGGTTCTTGCATGAAATAAAATCACTTCGGTCCAGTGAAATCTTATGTGCAGTTACTATTTATTTTGAACTATCACTAATCAGTGCTGAAACAAAGGATGCTATTTTCTACATCAACATATGGTTCTATGTACTTTCTGTTTTTCTTCGATATTTGTGTCCTGTACGACCAATATTGGATTACAATTGACATGCTTGCATTATTGTTTATTATTAATTACAGCTTAAATTAATTGTGTCAATGTTTTCTAAAAACAAATAGAATCTTTTGTTGTTATTGTTTTATGAATGGTGGGGATCGGCACAGCCAAAACCTACAAACAATATTTCTTGCCCTCTATCATTTACAGAAAACTAATATTCGAATTTTCTTTAAATTTCGCCCTCACATAATAGGTGTGCGCTACATAAAAAAATACGTCAAGCACCTTACATCACAAATACGATTGCGAACCTAACTGGATGATTTTGCATCATCAAATTGAAAGCTTTGCTTCAGCGTCAATCGCACACCAAACTGTTGAAGAGGAAGTGTGACGTCAGACAAACTTCTTCCATCCCTCCCATTAAACCGAGATTGATCAATTTCTGCAACAGCAGCATCAGATAGAGGGCTCCGCCTCTGAACCAATTGCACACCAAACTGTTGAAGAGGAAGTGTGACGTCAGACAAACTTCTTCCATCCCTCCCATTATACCGAGCTTGATCATTTTCTGCAACAGCATCATCAGATGGAAGGCTCCGCCTCTGCGCCAATTGCGCACCAAACTGCTGAAGAGGAAGTGTGAGGTCATACAACTTCCTACATCCCTTCCATTACACCGAGCTTGATCAATTTCTGCAACAGCATCACCAGATGGAAGGCTCCGCCTCTGCGCCAATTGCACAATAACTGTTGAAGAGGTAATGTGACGTCCTACAAATTTTTTCCATCCCTTTCATTATACCGAGCTTGATCAATTTCTGCAACAGCATCATCTGATGGCAGGCTCCGCCTCTGCGCCAATTGCACAATAACTGTTGAAGAGGTATTGTGACGTCAGACAAACTTCTTCCATCCCTTCCATTATACCGAGCTTGATCAATTTCTGCAACAGCATCATCTGATGGAAGGCTCCGCCTCTGCGCCAATTGCACACCAAACTGTTGGAGAAGAAGTGTGACGTCAGATGAACTTCCTCCATCCCTCCCTTTATAGAGAGCTTGATCAATTTCTGCAACAGCAGCATCAGATGGAGAGCTCCGTCTCTGCGCCAATTGCACACCAAACTGTTGGAGAGGAAGTGTGACGTCAGACAAATTTTCTTCCATCCCTCCCATTAAACCGAGCTTGATCAATTTCTGCAACAGCATCATCAGATGGAAGGCTCCGCCTCTGCGCCAATTGCACAATAACTGTTGAAGAGGTAATGTGACGGCCGACAAATTTTTTCCATCCCTTTCATTATACCGAGCTTGATCAATTTCTGCAACAGCATCATCTGATGGAAGGCTCCGCCTCTGCGCCAATTGCACAATAACTGTTGAAGAGGTATTGTGACGTCAGACAAACTTCTTCCATCCCTTCCATTATACCGAGCTTGATCAATTTCTGCAACAGCATCATCTGATGGAAGGCTCCGCCTCTGGGCCAATTGCACACCAAACTGTTGAAGAAGAAGTGTGACGTCAGACAAACTTCTTCCATCCCTTCCATTATACCAAGCATAATCCATTTCTGCAACAGCAGCATCAGATGGAAGGCTCCGCCTCTGCGCCAATCGCATATCAAACTTTTGAAGAGGAAGTGTGACGTCAGACAAACTTCTTCCATCCCTCCCATTATACCGAGCTTGATCATTTTCTGCAACAGCATCATCAGATGGAAGGCTCCGCCTCTGCGCCAATTGCGCACCAAACTACTGAAGAGGAAGTGTGATGTCAGACAAACTTCCTACATCCCTTCCATTATACCGAGCTTGATCAATTTCTGCAACAGCATCACCAGATGGAAGGCTCCGCCTCTGCGCCAATTGCACAATAACTGTTGAAGAGGTAATGTGACGTCCGACTAATTTTTTCCATCCCTTTCATTATACCGAGCTTGATCAATTTCTGCAACAGCATCATCTGATGGAAGGCTCCGCCTCTGCACCAATTGCACAATAACTGTTGAAGATGTATTGTGACGTCAGACAAACTTCTTCCATCCCTCACATTATACCAAGCTTGATCAATTTCTGCAACAGCATCATCAGAGGGAAGGCTCCGCCTCTGCGTGAATTGCTAACCAAACTGCTGAAGAGGAAGTGTGACGTCAGACAAACTTCTTCCATCCCTCCCATTATGCGAGTTTGATCAATTTCTGCAACAGCATCATAGTATACCTCAAACTTCGCCCCTTTCGACCCTGGTACGTTAGGTTGGCGGAGGTGGTCGTATGTAACTATGTAGCTTCTTCATGCACACTTTTGTTACCTTGCATTGAGTAGGGGCTGTGCTTTCCCTTCGCTACATCGCAGGCAGATTTAGAAGCTCTGTTTATCCATGGTTCAGATACTGTCAAATCGAAGTAGAGCTATCATTTTATATATTAATCAGTTACTAACTATGTCGGGTGCAACGAAATACATTACATGTAATATTAGAGAAATCAGCCGATGTCCTTCAAATACGTGAATACAATCATTTCTATTTGATTCGTTATTTCATCTTAATGTTAAATTTACATTTCCCAATCTTCCACGTGGTGTCATTGACTGAGAGTAAACTCAATACCTGTAACACTTATGAGTGGCCGGCAAAGCTTGGCCTATTCATGAGTTCAAGCTAAATGATGTTATGAAAGATATTGTGTTTGGGAACGATCCCTTATATAAGATGTTGATTTTTTTTTTTCGGAAACTATAACCTTCAGACGATATCGGAAGCTGCTATGTTCGGGAATAAACTTTAACAACAGGTCGAAATATTCAATATTCTGGAAGAAAAAACAAATTTAAGAAGTTGACAGATGTTTTGCTGGTCAGGAACGAGCCCTCAATCTCCCATTTTTTTATTCAAAGGATTTTGACGAAGAGATGTCACGAGACTCGAATTGTTCTGCTGTGTCAGTGTTATGTCATTTTAACATCGCACGTGATTTTTCTCTGGTGTCGGCATGACTTTGGTAAATATAACATTTAATCTCCCTTATCGCAAGCGTAGAACAAGGGTTTCATATAAGCGTTCCCTTTGGAAATGATTGACCCCACCTGTTTGTTGATGAATTAAATCTTGACTATAAGTCTCATTTCACGTTCATTATAGCTGGAATCCTCATTTAACTAAGTATACAAAGTATTTGCGTCAAGCAACATTCATGGTGACATTACACAGATGGTCACCATCTATGCTGCCAACTTCTTCGCTCGAGCTAGTACACTAAATGAAAGAAACATCATCTGTTCAATTACTTATAGTCATCCATGCTCGACACTTTGGTCCTGACGCACATATAATTTGAAAAATCATAAGCCGGACACTATTGTTTCCTCTCACCGAGATCAGTTGAATGCGGCCCTTCGAACTCAGCGTGAAAGACTATCTCGCCTTCCAACAACGATAGCTAAAGATGTATACTACGATACATGGAGAAACATTCCTTCATCTGACCGTTTATTGAATCTTCCTGCATCTGATTCATGCTACATTTAATCCATGACTTAAAAATTATTCAAAATGATTTTGTAAACGTCAGTCGAAGTATTTGGGTAATTTTGTTTATTATATATGCATACTCTATCTATTTACCGCTCCTCTCAGTATGCGTAGTCTCGACATAGGCCGGGAGAGGGAGGAGGGAAGGGCTGAACATTTACATTACTCAATTCGATGTGGGTCAGTTCCTGGCTCCATTGACTCGCAGTCCCTTCCAGCTAACCAACGGCGGTCCATAACCCGCTTTTGCAAGGCAATTTCCCTTTGGACCGATTTTTTACACGTTTAAAGAGCACACGGGCTTGTTTTTTGTACAGTCGAGGTAGCGCAAAAGGAAGGATAGTTGTACATTACCGTCCCGCATAGAAACAAACTGACTCGAGAAAAGGACATGCAGAATAGTATTTTCGTTCGTTGGATAAGTGCATTTAGTTTCAATTACACCGGAACATTGTGAAAAAAATGTTCCCTCCTATGTTACTATTTGACGTAGTAATACGGGTCATACCCATTCATGCTGATATACCATGAACTAAGTGTTTCGTACATGGAACACTAGTGATTTTCTTTGATAGTATTATCAGGAAATGTGTCCTCCATTCGCAGAAAGCAAAGTTCTATCAGACAAAGAAATAAAAATGATTCAGCCAGCACACAAACATTGGCTGTAAAAAATCATACATTTACCTACGGTCCATACACAGGTTCCATTGCATATCTTTTTCCGTCCCGTCCAACTCCAATGGTTGACAGCCACCGAGCCTCCACTTTATTCCTTTCAAAAAGTTTTACTCAACAACTGAGGGTCCGCCACCTGTAACGCTTGGGTGTTCCATAGGGTCGGTTCTTGGCTCGTTTGTTGAAGCTGAAGAGGGAGTCTTTATGGGGATTAAATCAAACTGACCCACTAATGCTGATTAATGATTATGAGGAAAGAACGTGTCTTTGATCTCAAAGAAGATTGTGTGAGGTTAACAGACATAAATGTAAGTCAAAAAGTTGTGAACATTTCAATTCATTGCCTATACATAAATGATCTGTTTAAGATTTTAGTTTCTTTATATTTCTTTTATCAGCAGAGCTAAGCTTGAATCCAAAATTATACATATATAAATGAAACAACACTGGTAATATGTCGAGACTGGAAGAAACATCATCAGCTCAGTTACTTCAAGCCATCCTGTAAACACAAATGTTTTTTTTTCTCGAATAAATTGAGGAACATAAGATTTTGAGTCAGACGATAACGACATTTATTTTGACTGCAAGTGTAGTTAACACAAGAAGTATATAATAATTTATTATTATTGAAGTGTGTTATGAAACTAAAGAGAAGCATTCCTCATTGTTTCTTTCTGGATTTTGAAAGAAATGGAAAATCTAATCTGTGGGGAATCCACAGCAGAATATCAAAATGTAATTATAACAAGCCGAATTTGAGTGTGAAAAAGAAAGACAAGTGATAATTAATTCAATGTTATTTCATTTATTTGTTTGATATATGCCACCTTAGTCATTTTGATCTATTTGAAATTCTTTCATCGTTTCCATTACACCGAGCTTGATCAATTTATGCAACAGCATCTCCAGATGAATGCCTCCGCCTCTGCGCAAAGTACACACCAAACTAATGAAGAGGAGGTGTGACTTCAGGCAATCTTCTCCCTTTCTCCCATTATACCGAGCTTGATCTATTTCTGCAACAGCATCATCAGATGGAAGGCTCCGCCTCTGCGCCAATTGCACACTAACATGTTGAAGAGGAAGTGTGACGTCAGACAAACTTCTTCTATCCCTCACATTATACCGAGTTGGATCAATTTCTGCAACAGCATCATATTCCTTCTATGCTCCGCCCCTCCTGCGTCGTACCCATGTTTTGGCCATGTTGAAGTGCCCACTGGGAGCCTCAATTAATTTTTTCACTTCATTCGTTGTCCAGGAGGAAGTTCGATGATGCAATATTGATAACGGTTTTTGTGACTCCGCCCACTGGCGGTTGACCGTTCCGACCCGGCAATGGGTAGAGGGTCGCAAGCATTGCCATTGATCATCTCTAACATATACAATAATCACATTTCGATGGAATTAGCTTACACGCCGTCGCAAGCAGTAAATGAGCAAAGTATAAACGAAAAATGAACGTGGAACGAGCGAAAAACGAACATGACATTAAACTAACAGGAAAAGGAACATGAATTGAACGAGATGAGAATGACAGCGGAACTAGTCGTTGCATAACGTAAATAAAGAGAAACGAACATTATTTGGAGGAGTCGTTGCATGCTTTGAATAAAAGAGTATATCATCGCATGTTATAAATGAACTATAACTGAACGACAAATGCTAATTTCGTCACATGCCGTAAGTTAATGAAAATTGAACGAGAACTGAAGGTGAAATGGAGATGTTGTCGTATACCGTGAATTAAACAGAAATGAAAGAGACGTCGTGCGCCGCGTGGGAAGGAGAATTGAACGAGTCATCAAATGCCTTAAATGAGCCAAAAATGAACAGCAAAAGAAAATATTTTCGCTTGTAAAGGAACAAGAAATGGACAAGAAACGAACATGCGTCGCATGCCGAAAATTAACGAAAAATTAACGATGTATGGACCATTCGTCGCTTGCCGGAAAGAGACGGGAAATTAAAAAGAAATGAACATGTCGTCGCATGCCGTAAATGAACAGAAAATGAACGAGACATCGCATGCTGTAACTAAAAAAAAATAACGCTTTGTTGCCCGTAGTAAATGCATGAGAAATGGTCAAGAAATAGTACGATTCTACTTCTTTAGAACCCTTCCCCCCTAATGAGGGATTTTTTTGCTTCTTGTCTGCATTACTTCTTATTACAGGATCCATTTTAACTTTAAGCCAGTAACCCCATTTATCATACCAGCTCTTCAGCGTGATACATTCCTGCAACAGCATCATCGGATGGTATGCTCCGCTTCTGCACCATTGCACACCAAACTGATGAAGAGAAAGTGTGAGGTCATACAAACTTCTTCCATCCCTCCCATTATACAGAGCTTGATCAATTTCTGCAACAGCATCATCAGATGGAAGGGTCCGCCTCTGCGCCAGCTGCACACCAAACTGTTGAAGAGGAAGTGTGACGTCAGACAAACTTCTTTCATCCCTCCCATTGTACCGAGCTTGATCAATTTCTGCAACAGCATCATCAGATGGAAGGCTCCGCCTCTGCGCCTACTGCACACCAAACTGTTGAAGATGAAGTGTGACGTCAGACAAACTTCTTTCATCCCTCCCATTGTACCGAGCTTGATCAATTTCTGCAACAGCATCATCAGATGGAAGGCTCCGCCTCTGCGCCAGCTGCACACCAAACTGTTGAAGAGGAAGTATGACGTCAGATAAACTTCTTTCATCCCTCCCATTGTACCGAGCGTCATCAATTTCTGCAACAGCATCATCAGATGGAAGGCTCCGCCTCTGCGCCAGCTGCACACCAAACTGTTGAAGAGGAAGTGTGATGTCAGACAAACTTCTTTCATCCCTACCATTGTACCGAGCTTGATCAATTTCTGCAACAGCATCATCAGATGGAAGGCTCCGCCTCTGCGCCTACTGCACACCAAACTGTTGAAGAGGAAGTGTGACGTCAGACAAACTTCTTCCATCCTTCCCATTGTACCGAGCTTGATCAATTTCTGCAACAGCATCATCAGATGGAAGGCTCCGCCTCTGAGCCAGCTGCACACCAAACTGTTGAAGAGGAAGTGTGACGTCATACAAACTTCTTCCATCCCTCCCATTGTACCGAGCTTGATCAATTTCTGCAACAGCATCATCAGATGGAAGGCTCACCCTCCGCGCCAATTGCACACCCAACAGTTGCAGAGGAAGTGTGACGTCAGACAAACTTCTTCCATCCCTCCCATTATACCATGCATGATCAATTTCTGCAACAGCATCATCAGCTGGTAGGCTCCGCCTCTGCGCCAACTGCACACCAAACTGTTGAAGAGGAAGTGTGACGTCAGACAAACTTATCCCATCCCTCCCCTCTGGTCATGTTGAAGTGCCCACTAGGAGCCCCATGCATTTTTTTCTCTTCATTCGTTGTCCAGGAGGGAGGTTTCTGATGCAACATTGCTAACGGGTTTTGTGACTCGGCCCACTGGCGGTTGACCGTTTAGACCGTTCACGGTGCATAGGGTCGCAAGCATTGGCACTGATTGTCACTAGCTAATAACAGAAATAATATTTGACGTAAGATCCTTTACCAACCGTCGAAAGCAATAAATGAGCGAGAATTAACAAAAAGTATATGAGGAACGAACGAAAATGAAAGAGAAGTTAACATGAAATAAACAAGAAATGAATGAGAAATGAACGAATCAGTGCGCGCCTAAAGTGAATAAAAGATTAACGAGAAATGAATGAGAACTACACGAGTCATCGCATGCAATAAATGAACGTGAAAATGATGAAATATTGCATGCTGCATATAAACGAGAAACAAATGATAAATGAAGGAGAAATTAAATCAAAATGAACGAGTCGGTGCATGCCGTAAATGAATGAGATCTGATCATGCCGTAGCATGCTGTAATTGGACCAGAAATGCACGATAAGTGGAAATTTGGTCGCATGCCGTGAATCAACGGGAAATGAACGACTAACGAATGCACGAAACATTTACAAGTCGTGGCATGTTGTGAAGGAACAAAAAAAGGTCGTCACATGATGTAAACGATCGAGTAAATGAACGAGTCGCTGGATGCCAATTACGACATGCGACGGCACGTCCATGAAATGGACGTGCCGTCGCATGTCGCAATTGATTGAGAAAAGAACAATTGTTGGTTCATTTTTCTTGATATAGATTAGTATGTATCTCAAAATACTTCTTAGAACCCATCACACCAAATAAGAGATATTGTGATTTTTGTCTGCGTTTCTGTTTGTCACGCGATCTAATCTGCTATGGCAATATCTCACTGGTCGTCATTCTACCACATTCGGCTCTTTATAATTTGTGATTAAGAAAAAATCGCTATTGTCACTGTTTACCTCTTCCTAATAATGAGAGTTTAATGCATTGGAGGTCAGGATAGATGGCATTGCGTGCCATTGCCCAGGTCGTACGTCTTCGCTCGTGGGCACGTCTGATCGATATCAGGCTATCCAAATAAAATAGATTCCGTTCCTTTAGAGTATTATTGCAGCTTACACTTGTGCCAACCCTTCCTAGCTAAACATTCCACTTTAGTATAGCCTTGTCGGTTCTCACACATGTAGTGTCATCGAGAGCAAAATATGTCAACACTATCACCAAGTTTTAATTTCGCGCAGTATTTCATGTTTTTAGCCACTTTGACCTGATGTATGAAAGTATAGTCATGCATGAGATTTCACCTTACATTTTACTTGTTCATATATCACTTTGTGATAGGAACTTTGCTAAATTAAAAATTTGAAAATGCCTCGCTAAACGATACAAAACCTTGTTTTTAAGAAGATAAAATTACAGATTTCTTGCTCTGGACATAAGACGGCTGAGATACCAGGGGAGGCAAGAGTATTGATGCCCTGTTGGACCTGTTGATGCTGTTATAGCATTTTATTCTCAGACGTTCAATTCTGTGTTGATTGCAGGCTTGGCTGTAATCAAATAGAATTAAATCAACGCAGGAGCGTTCTTTTCTTGTTCTTGATTATGAAAGTAGAGGAGTTTAAAATGTTATTAATTGCTGATCCTCTCTAATGCTGTTAGGAACTCAAATCCGTGAACTTGGTTTCAATAGTGGATAATATAAAAGATCATGATATTTTTTTCCCATTCTGACATATGAAATTCATCAGGGCCTGTGAATGCCAGTGACGTCACAGGTTCCTTCTTTACACTTGTATTTCTATGGAATGTAACCTCTGGCCGCATTGTAAGTATGAGCATGGATTTATGCTAATGTCCGGTGTCATTAATCGGCGTCGTATTAGGTCCCGTGGAAGCTTCCTGCCACCGTCGGCCCATCAGAGGATATTTAGTGTCTCAATAACAGAGCGGGGGTCAGGAACTGTACCAATTCCGAATAGCTCATAGGCAGAAATGTGACGACCTCACTGTCCTCACGACATTCTTGGTGCTTATAACACAATAGTCATGGTCCTATACAGACACACCGGTTCACCTGGACTGAGGGTTAAATACATGTCCAGTTAAACGATGATATATACTTGTTCATATAAGGCCACGGTAACCGAATGTAGTAGGTAAGGTGTTAGAGCCTTGACAAAACACCACTGCCTTATGACTGGGAAGACTGCACCCTACCCCTTCTCTGAGACCTCCTACCCCAGACCACACTCCAAGGACGGAGATGAAAGTCTAAGACCACATTCCGTGATAAAACATTTTTGGGTCAAATTAAATTTTCCCGATAAGTCCCTGGACTGAAAAGAACACGAACGGTACAAATAACGCCAAATATGTTCAGCGCATATGATTTCAAGGAACGACGTTATCATTTGGATTGTGCCATCAAACTAAAGAAAAGACCATTGGACAGCCTGCATACGATACCATAACCATCAGATTCAGAAGCGAAACAATAGCATTGAAGAGTAGGGCATAGGCGGTCGGCAAGTAGGACACATTCAAGGGTAGGGCATAGGTGGTCGGCAAGTAGGACAAACCTACGCTCCGTCCAAGTATTCAGAGTCGCAAAAAACTGCAACGTACCGGAAAAATTTGCTGGTCACCGACCGATAGTCAAAAAAAAAAATTGGCGGTCGCTGGGCCTCGGTTGCCAGTGCTGAATTTAGTTTTTTCACTGTTCAACGGTTACTTTGAGAGCCTCTTGCATGTCAAGGAGTCCTAAAAAACGGTTTCAGTTACGCGTTATGTTAGTTTAAATGACCACGCGGTCTGCATGGCGGAGAATAGGGCATGTAAAGGCTGTCGCAGGAATGATTTGGCATGGGAAGAGCAAGACGGTCATTCTTAGTGAAGTTTAAAGGGTGACGGTCCCGGAGGAATAGTAAGAGCTTGACGAATAGTTTTCTTGAAGTTCTTCGTCGTTCAATTTATTTACGTGAGTTCATTGACATATTTGCTTGTGGATACGCACGTTTGAAAGTTTATTCTGGGGTACACGTTGATTTCTTTACGATTTATTATGGATGCAAATTTGATTTAGATTATTTTATCGACAATGACTTTTTCCCCCCTCTCAAGTTTCGGTATAATGCTGCTTCCGATCACGAGCTCACTCAACTGATGAGTCATCCGGCATTCTGCGAGGCGTAGGCTGCCGGATGGTACCACCGAGACCGTTATTGAATAGAGCACAAACAGACTTTTGTCCCTATTTCCCGATGCCTCAGAGGGTATCTATCAACTCA
>SDVV010021009.1:0-13210 GCA_016164225.1 Gammarus roeselii | reverse complement strand
CTTGGCAGGGCACTCTCTCGCCAAGGCACTGGCTCGGCAGGGCACTCTCTCGCCAAGGCACTGGCTCGGTAGGGCACTCTCTCGCCAAGGCACTGGCTCGGCAGGGCACCCTCTCGCCAAGACACTGGCTCGGCAGGGCACCCTCTCGCCAAGGCACTGGCTTGGCAGGGCACTGGCTTGGCAGGGCACTGGCTTGGCAGGGCACTGGCTTGGCAGGGCACTGGCTTGTAGCCAAGTGGATCCTCTTAGTGGCTCGGCCCGGTAGGACACTGTCCCAGCAGGACACTGGCCCGGCAGGACACTGGCCCGGCAGGACACTGGCCCGGCAGGACATTGTCCCAGCAGGACACTGGCCCGGCAGGACACTGGCCCGGCAGGACATTGGCTCGTAGCTGAGTGAATCCTCCCAGTGTCTCGGCAGAGTACTGGCTCGTAGCCGCAAGTCAACAAGAACTAAACATGAATAATCCTGTTTGAGGTAGTGCAAACTAACGCACATTGATTCAATGAGTGAACATTTTGAACAGGAGGACACAATTTATTTGACTGGATTTATGAAGACGAGAATCCTTAAGAAGAACTGCACAGCCCAGAGAAGTACCCTGAATTAGAACAGGTTGGTGTTCAAGCATACGCGTGCCAATTGTTGCCTCTTACAATTCACCTTATAGCAAGAGGGTTTATAATTTGCATTTAGTTCTCACGCAACTGGCGCTGCATCTACGCTACATGAAACAGAAGTAGTCTAAATACATTTTTTTTGTATTGGATACCTAGTTACATTTACACTCGTTCAAGTTGCACGTTAAAACCTGAAAAGTTGAATGTTTTTTTGAGGAAGGTATCACCACTGACTGTAGGCATGATTAAAGAAAACAACGTTCATCGATGAGTACAATTGTTTCTTCTTCCTCGTTTGCGTTCGGGTCAGACGAGGGTGAGTGGGAGTGTTCATTTCTATGCCTCATTCACTGACCTACGCATGAGTAAATAAAGGGGGGAAAAATGACGTGGCGACCACACTCGAGAGACGACGAGGTGGAGAGCGAGGCGAGAAGTGGAGGGCGAGGCGAGAAGTGGAGGGCGAGGCGAGAAGTGGAGGGCGAGGTGAGGAGTGAAGGGCGAGGCGAGAAGTGGAGGGTGAGGCGAGGAATGGAGGGCGAGGCGAGAAGTGGAGGGCGAGGCGAGGAGTGGAGGGCGAGGCGAGAAGTGGAGGGCGAGGCGAGGAGTGGAGGGCGAGGCGAGAAGTGGAAGGCGAGGCGAGGAGTGGAGGGCGAGGCGAGAAGTGGAGGGCGAGGCGAGAAGTGGAGAGCGAGGCGAGAAGTGTAGAGTGAGGCGAGAAGTGGAAGGCGAGGCGAGAAGTGGAAGGCGAGGCGAGAATGACGTAGCTAAATGCAATTAGTTGACGAGACCTGTTTCCGAACAATCTAGACAATACAATTTTACATCTAGTAAATGTTTTTTAGAAAAAAAATTATCTCCCGGCAAATGAACTTTTTCGAAATAAATCTAAAATAAATACGGGGAAGTAAATCAATGTTAACTTTCAGTACATACAGCAAACAAATAATTTTTGTACCTCCAGATTACTTCAAGCACAATTGCTTAATTCACTCTTGTTTCGATGTCCAATTTTTTCTCGCCAAGAAGAAGTTACAGAAGCATTATGTTTGTATTGCTCAAACTCCTGACAAAATAAAATTCCTGTTGGAAACCTTTTTGAACTAGAGAAAGATGAAAAACTTGGAAATTGTTGAGACTAATTAAAATTGAAGTTCTACAAAAAAAAATGTCATTTCAAACACCTTAAAGGGGAACTCGCAGCGCTATTTTTTCCACAATAAGTTGTCCTGTCATTTTAGTCACGATGCCGAATAGCAGATTCCAATATTATTTAGCAATGTTTGTATTGATTAATGTAGAAATGCGAAGTAATTGTAGACATGGCGGCGTCTGATCTCAATGCACCGACCATTGTTTCGAACAGACCCCATCAATTTAATCAGCCTCATAGCAGTTAACAGCTTGTAAACCAGTCATAATTCAAGAACACCTTTCAATGACTCCTGAAAAACTTATAATTTCTTTATGAGCTCACAATAAAAATCTAATTGTTTCCAGATAGAGGGATTCGCGCAGTCTTGCTATCATGTGGCTGAACAAACCCCTAGCAAGAGTATCCACGCTTCATCGATACTTCACGAATGAGATACAACAAACCCCTAGCAAGAGTTTCCACGCTTCATCGATACTCCACGAATGAGGTACAACAAACCCCTAGCAAGAGTTTCCACGCTTCATCGATACTTCACGAATGAGGTACAACAAACCCCTAGCAAGAATTTCCACGCTTCATAGACACTTCACGAATGAGGAACAATAAACCCCTAGCAAGAGTATCCACGCTTCATCGATACTTCACGAATGAGGTACAACAAACCCCTAGCAAGAGTTTCCACGCTTCATCGATACTTCACGAATGAGGTACAACAAACCCCTAGCAAGAGTTTCCACGCTTCATAGACACTTCACGAATGAGGGACAATACAAGAGAAAAGATGCGGTATACGCAGAAGACTCCATTCACTAATATTAGGCAGCAATGTTGACACGGGTGGGAGGTCTTGAACATTCCCCTCTCAGCATCACAACAAATGCCCATTAAACAATATAATGAAGAGAAGTTTCCAGAGCCTTCTTTATAAATGGTGGCTTTCTTACCCTGACATGGGAGAAAATCACCCACTGCCGCAGAATGCAGTCAAACCAGGCTACCGTGAGGAAAAAAGTCACCCATGCAACACCCAGAACTAGAATATTACATTGGATTGTGGAGTGAAAGAGAAGATTGAATGGAAGAGAATGATTTCATACATTTCAAGTGTTCTCTAAGTACTTGAAGTGTTTCCAGTTGGGAAATCAGAACACGTGATCAGCTGTTACTTGAAAGCCTAGTTGCTTTCTGAGGGGTACGACACGAGCCTCAAGTACGACCTGCTATAGAAACTGGAACCCTTCGTAGACCATTTCGTAATGTATTGTAAACGGTAAAATTTACATTATATCAATTTAAATAACATATGATATATCATAAAATATATTTCGCTTTTTGTAATAGGTAGGATGGGAAGGAGTGTCTCATCACATCATTGCTATGAGATGTAGAGTGTACAAAATTCTTTTCCTGGAGGCATCAGTGATAACTATTCAAAGGCCTAAATTACGTGTATCGTACGCATATACAGATACCTATTCAAATGCCTTAATTGCGTTTACCGAATGTAAATGTAGATGCCTGTTCAAAGGCCTGAATTTCGTGTATCGTATGTATATGTATAAACCAAAGCAAAGGCCTAAATTACGTGTATCGAATGTATATGTACTAGGTGGACGGGCCATCGTCAGAGGGCCAACAATTCACTAACCCGTCAACCTTCGTAGCGAACGCATGTGCGCAGCTCCTCGCACCAGGACGGTAAAATCTCTCCAGATAGGCTTAGGTAGGCCGTTGCATGCCCCTCGTAGGGTCGCCAGATTCCTCTACACTAGGATGTAACATCCAAGTCTTTCTTATCCTCCCTATAATTTCGACCTTAGGTGCTTCTAGAGCAACGGTAGGGTGTGAATCGCAAACCCATTGACTTGAGGAAGGCGGTAGACTGCTACACCTACGGAACTCTATTCAGTCGGTCAAGTAAACCATTTTTAATCAGCAGGCGGGAGCTGCTGTGATTGAGTTGCTTTGCGTTGCATTCAACTCAATCCCGCGTAGGAAGTAACTTTGCTCGCTACCGCGCAACAGACTCGCATTCGCATTAGATCCGTTTAGAACCGTTCATACCAGTCTCCGTAAATTTATATGTATAAATACTGCGTTTGGGATAAGTACGCTATCACTTGTTTGAGATCGCAAGTTTCTTATTTGAATTCGTGCCCGTAGATATATCACCATTTTACGCACATGCTACTTATCACCACATTCATATTTATCATCATCATCATCAAACTGTTAACTGTTTGAATTCGATATTGAAAAAATATACATCGCAAGCAGTTTAGCCTCTCCGGAAAACAAGCTAGGAGTGGAGCAGCTGAGAGTGGTAGAGGGCTCCCATAACCTCACCGCAAAGGGCATCCTCTCTCGCCTCAGCGGGAGGTCTACCCTCCTCTGCATGTGCCCTGTCCAAGGACCGGCCTGTTACCTTTCCCAGCATTCGAGCAGCACCTCAACTCAACTCCAACTGTGCATATTTCATGCAAGTTACTTTTTTATTTTAAATAGTAATACAACCTTATCAAGAAGTTTTGCATCAATTGAGTTAAAAAACAAACATAAATAATAAACAAAAAGAAATGCAATTGGCGTCTGACATCTGTCTATGTAAAGTAACTGTAAAATAATACTGTAAAGTAAACGTAAAACAATACAAGCCTCACATAAATAATTCATACATTTTCATCATTCAGCCCTTGTAAACAGAATGATAATTATTTTTTAGTTAGGAAAAAATAATTTCATTTTAGCCTCAGTTTAGTTCGTTTTCATCTCAAGTTAGACTCGCATAATCACCCACAAAAACTCCTCACTTTTGGTCAGACATGAAACACCCGAAAAAACATCTGTAGGTCATCTTGAAATAAAAATCATCTCATCCCGCAAATAGTTAAACTTATTATTCACATATTTGCTGTTTACAAGGATAAAAAATATAGCACCTTATCTCTAAGTTCACGGTTTGTAGCTGCTCACCTAACAAATCCAAGATGACTCCTGCTGCAGACCTAGAATGTGTAACCTGCTGCCAATCGTACACTCCCGAACTAATGTATGGTGGTAGCTCTTCTAGGCAACGCGTAATACGCCTCCAAACGGAGAGTGCAAAATAGCGAGCTGTAAATTCTGCCAACATGCCGAAGAGATTAAGCAACTGAAAGCACAGTTAACTCATGCTTCTGGTGGCCCACACAACGCAGATGCAGTTAACACCGACACAAGGCTGCTAGCTGTTGAATTAGAACTGGGAAGCGTACAGTAACAATTTCGCGAAGTCAAAAATATGATTAACAGCGAAATAGAAGCAACAAAGGAAATTGCTAAAACTACCCTGCATCGGGTAAATGAACTCCAAGTGCACTGAGACTCAGAAATGGCAAAGAAACTCACAGCTCTAGACTCAGAGACCAACGACCGTATCAAATCGATAGAAGAAAAGGTCAACTTTGCTGAGACACTCTACACAACTTTAGTAAACAGGCGGCAGGCAGTCGGTGGCAAAGTATCACAGGTCGGGCGACAGTCCTGCCACACCCGAACTGATACAAGCAACCGTTTCGGTGTATTGCCCGATGAAATGAACTCTCAAAACACAGAGGAAATTATTGTGATTGGCAATTGAAATGTCACCTCCATCAAACCAAATTAGCGAAAAGAGAGTCCAACTAAAAATACTCGGTAAACAAGGTTTGAAATTTTACGACATTGAAGGAATAATCAAACAGAAAAACATACCATCTTCTAAACCGATCATACTACAAGTCGGGGCAGAAGACGTGGTGGCGCAGACGGAAGAAACATGGGTAAGGTATAAAACTATGCTATCAAACGTCAAACGATCGCACGCAAACATCCATGTCACTGGCATCCTGCCCCATCTAAATCAAAGTAGATACAATTTGAGCAAGATGATATTTCTAAACAATCGCATAGCAACGTTCTACAAAGCACAACAAATCTCAATCTCGGGCCATTGGGAAATCATGATCAACCTCAAAAACTATGAATTCGATAGAATCACCAACAAGGCACGCATAAACACGTTTGGGCTTGATACCCTCCTGCAGAATATCGGTACATCTCCTTCAGAATATTGGTACTGGCCTCGTCACCGAAATTAAATAAAAAACATTATCGACGCTCAACGCAAGACTCTGCCATTACTGCCCAACGGAATGAGTCAAGGCTGCCGCCCGAGCAAGTAGCAATCACGGACCCTACAGTAACAGTAAAGGAACTGCCAACAAAAATAGACTAACCACTATCAAAAATGTACATCAAAGTAACACCGCAATCGAAGTGTTTCTGGCACGATTCCGAGCCAAAATACTCTCAAATGTTACTATGTAAACGCTAGAAGTCTCCGAGACAAAATCGACGGATTGGGAATCCTCGCAATTAACGATGAGATCGACATAACAGTCATCTCAGCATCGTGGATGAAATCGAGCACCTGAAGTTATCTGGGCGAATTTACTCTCCCGGGTTTTTCCCTATTTCACAAAGATAGACTAGGTCGTGAGGGTAGAGGAGTATTGTTTCTCTTAAAAAATACTCTACAAATAATAGAAGTCCCTATTCCAAGCAGCTGACACGACATAGTTTCAATTCAAGTAGTCGGTAAACATACAAAGTGTCAAACCACACTAGTTTATCGTCCTCCAAAGAGCATTGTCGCAGGTGTTATCGATCTTTACAACACCCTCGTCGATGTGGTCAGAACACAAAACAGTATAGTACTTGGAGACTTCAATATTCCCGACATCGATTGGGAAACAGAAGAACGTACGGCCACTGGCCAACGCCTGATTGATTTTGCTGATGATAAATTTATGACCCAAATGGTAAAGACACCTACAAGAGATGGCAATATTCTTGATCTCATATTTAGTGCAAGCGACTCTCATGTCACGAACGTCGAAGTGGGCGAACCCCTCGGAAATTGCGACCACAACTGTATCCGTTTTATGATTAAGCTCGAGTTGAAAACGTCAATTAATTGCGAAAAAGTTCCTAACTTTAGATTAGCTAACTTTGATAGCTTAAGAGAGGCAGTGGGGTCAGCAAATATAACCCTCAGACAAGAGATGTCAATCAATCGCTAAGCATTTTTTTGAGTGCCCTTCAAAATATTGAAAATAACCATGTCCCTCGTACAGGGTTGTCGAAGAATGGAACAGACTTCCCGCGGTAGTTGTGAAGAGCGATACAATCGAAACCTTCAAGTCACGGCTTGACAAATTCTATCAAAATCACCGCTAAATAGTTCCCATCTATAGCACTTTCACCAGTATATTCGTGAAAGATGGTGTCCAGCATTGACACACATACGGTTAAATTAGTGCCCGGCATTGGCACTAGCACGGTAAAAAAGGTGCCCGGCATTGGTACCTGCTCGTTGCAAAACGGTGTTCAGCAATGACGCCGGTCAGCATTGGTTTAACGAGGAATGAAACTGTGACAATCTCAGATCAACACCGTGGGTCGGTGGCTTCCTCTTCAGGTGCTGAGTTTAGTTGTTTCGAGTATCATCGTTAAATGCTATTCCCTTCAACAAATTTTCCTTTTCTTGATCTATTAAAACAGAAAATTCACAGACACAAGATGCTATCATAGACGTTCTACTTCAGAACTAATCTTCTTACTATCAAAAGGCAACCCAGTTTGGGCCAAAAGGCCTATTTTTGTCTTCTTACACTTGTAAACACTTGTAAATTCGAAGTTAGTCCTCTAAAATGTGTTAGGCCCAATCCGCTTCTTTCGCCCGTTCGACAACAGTATGGACGCCCGAGGGAGGAAAGGAGGGAGGGGAAAGAGGGTTGATGAGGATAATTGACCTGCAGGTGATACGTCCTCTTCAGGTCAAGATTTACCCCCCCTTCTCCCCTTACAAGACCGTCCCAGAGTCAGGGCGAATGCCTACAAATAAGCCCAGAATAAAGTTGTCTTCCTGCGTCCCAGCCTCCCCCCTCTCTCCGATCTAGCAAGGCGCACAGACCAGCTGTACTGGAAGTTAGACCAAGACTATTTGTTTCATGTGTTGAATTCCCACAAAAAAAGTCCGCTTCTGTCAAAGTTTACGCACAATCAGCCCATTTCAGTAACTATTGGCTGAGTCAAGCTGATATTATTGGACTTCGTCACAGTAAAGGAGTCTCATTCAAATTTGATTTTGTTTGCCCCTTAAGAGTATAATAGCAGACAGGCAATTCGTCCTCACCACCGTGTTAATTGCATCCATTCAGAAGGCGTACACGATGACATGCAGAGAAATAATCTTTCGAATCTGTTGTGGATGAGAGGCTAAAATTACTTTTTGAATGTCACTTTCCCCAATCAATTAAAATACGATACAAATATTTAAACTCAAAGATACCATAACTGGATAATTGTGCCATAAAATGAGTACCACTGCACACACATGACTGACGACAGGCTAGCAAATAATCAGTTAGCTCCTACATTAGTACAACTGATATCAACATTTACAACGACCATAACCACTCGTACACTCTTCGTAGACGAGGGGATACGGCGCCACTGGCATACCGGCACAGGCAGTCCGTATCTACGTAAGTGCTGGGAATACACGTTACCTTTCTCTCACGCTCCTTAAAGAGCACCGGTGTTGTGTGGTGTTGTTTACTGCATGTAGACATGCATTGTTTGTACAACTAACACACTAACGTGAACGACAGAGTGGTTTACGGTGGAGGTATTGACAAGAGTGAACCGTTTAAACTAGTAATAGCGCATGCTGATTACAGCTTATAAGGACTTAAGTAAGTCTCTTTAAACACCTGAATTGTTATAGTCCTTTTTTTTAGTTTACAGTTTGTAGTCTATCGAATTATCACGAAGAACGTTCTCCCTAACACCGTGTCACTTTAGTCAGTCAAATGGATTTAATGCCTTGAAGGAAACTCTCATGTTTTCAATAGTCAGGCGTACGCAATATAATTCTAGTCCACCTGGCGGGTTTTCCCTAGAGGACGCCGAGGCAATTCAAGCCCAAAAAGATGAATACTTCCTGCATGACGCAAAGGCAATTTAAGTCCACCTGGCGGGTTGTTTCCTAGATGATGCCGAGGCAATTCAAGCCCAAAAAGCGGGTTATCCCCCAGATGACGCCGTCGCAATTCAAGCCCACCCAGCGGGTTATTACCTAGATGACGCACAGACAATTCAAGCCCACCTAGTGGGTTATCCCCTAGATGACTCCGAGGCAATTCAAGCCCACCTAGCGGGTTGTTTCCTAGATGACGCCGTCAAAATTCAAGCCAACCTAGCGGTTTTTCCCCTAGATGACGCACGGACAATTCAAGCCCACCTAGTGGGTTATCCCCTAGATGACGTCGAGGCCATTCAAGTCCACCTAGCTGGTTGTTCCCTAGATGACGCCGTCGCAATTCAAGCCCACCTAGAGGGTTGTTCCCTAGATGACGCCGAGGCAATTCAAGCCCACCTAGCGGGTTATCCCCTAGATGACGCCGAGGCAATTCAAGCCCACCTAGCGGGTTGCTCCCTAGATGACGCCGAGGCAAAGCTGTAACTGCTCTCCTCCAATTTCTGCCAACGGCTATAATTGGCGTCTTATTTAAACAGTTCTGCTGGCATTAATTGCTACGTTTAAACTTAAACGGTCAATCAAAGCGAGAATGAACAAGGAATTATTCTGCAGCAGTGCTAAAATTCCACATTCTAATTGTTGCTCTGAAATGTTGAGTTCCGTTCGAATATTTTCAAAAAATTAGGAACGTTCCAAGTTTCGTCCCGTAACAATGGAATGTTTATTATTCGATTTCGGCATGACATTCCCAAATCGAACTAGGTTGACGTACTGTAGCTGTCAGATTTTGAGTATTTTTGCATTTAGTTACCGATATCTCTGCACTGGAGACGTTTTTAAATATGTATATACATAATGCTATTTCCTCCCTACTTACAGGAAAGGGCCATAAAAATGTGTATACTTAAAAACATACAATCTCGACGCAGAGATATCGGTAACGAAACGTGAAAAAAAAAACATTTCTGGTGTCTTGTGTAAAATGCTATGATCCAACAACCCTATTTCTGTAGTCTAGGGTAAAATGCTATGACCCAACATGACACCACTTCAACAACCCACCTCACGTAGCCAATGAAGAATCTCTTCCAGAATATAAAGGAAACCATAAAAAACAATAAAGAGGGGCTCCAAAGACACAGCTATTGATGTGAGGAAGCTTAAACGCTCGCCCAAAAAATGTTTAGTTTATAATAAACGCTTTCAGAGCAAGAATGTGAGAGAACAAGTTTCCAAAAGAGGCTTCTCGAAACACGTAACACCGAGCACATTAAAGACAGACATTGAAGATCCATTCAAAGCGTGAGAGCTGAAGTGGCTTCAGAAGCCTAGCAAATGATCCACCCCCACCCTTTGGCAAAGTACTGTATCTAGAAACTATAATAAAATACTTAGCCCAAATGTATCTTCGAAAATTTAATCATATCATCTGGAAAAAGTGTATCGTAAGAGTATCGAATAGACGCGACGTGTATACAAATACCGGCAGGGTCCTTCATTGAGATATCTGTCTCGGGTTCACATGCTGTCTATTCTATTAACCATCACTGGTCCATTGAATGGACCATCACGAGTCCATGATGGCCCATCACGACCATCCGACACCATTAGAACAACGCAGCAGCGTTTTCGACAGCTTTCAACGGCTTCAGGAAACAGTAACTGTGGTAGAGCCGTGAAGTTACAGGGTTGTCGGTTAGTTCAGTTTTTCTGTAGATGCTTTTATAAGCGAAGACACAACAATAACAAGCGGGTTCATTATTTTCCCATTCATATCTCTAGAGTTGCGCAGGAGTTGGTTCAGGACTCATGCACATTTGGCTGAATTAAAACAACGTACTCTGGTCAGTTAACAAATTGCTGGCACCGAAGAAACTGGTCAAAAGAAACCGCCCATAATTCAAAAACTAATTGACTTAGAGAGGTGAAACCAAAACCACACGAATGGGTATACTCTGAAATTTCCTTTCGTATAATAAATACCTTGAATATTTTATAAATAACCGTGATTTTAAGAATTTTATAATATCTGAGTTTTCAAAATGGGTCCAATGACTAGTGAGCAGCAAGTTTCCCTTGATGAACAGTACTACTCAAATAATTCTCCAATCAAAGTCAAAAGAACATTTGCCAATGGACACAACCTGGATCTAAACATCAAAACAGTCAGCCACGTGGTCAGGAAAAGGAGATCAAATGGCAGCACACTCAACCTAAACAAGGGTCTTTATGGACATTCAATACATACAAAATTTGAAGGAAATCTCGCTAGTTTGAACGAAATCATTCAATAAAACCAGGCACGAGGTGTGAGGAAACTGGGTGCTGATGAAGGGATCAGTCATGAGTCTGTTCGGCGCATTCCAACGATTGATTGCCAAAGTGAGAAGAGTATTGTCTTGTCAACGGATTGATGAATTGTCCGAAGAGGGATGATTAGATGCAACCACCTCAACTTTCAGCGATGAGAGTCGCATTTCTTCAAAAGACTTAATTATTAAACTGAACATTCCTAAATGAGTTCCCGAAGACTGGTCGACGTGTTCGAGAAACCTTTGCACTCACCGAAGGTAACAGTTTAGTGCGGCTTAGGTTCCAATTAAATGGATGTACCATAAATGTTAGAAGATACTGATACGGGAAACGAACGCACTGTGATCACCGAAACATTTATAGCAATTCTAGATAATGTAATGTTGTTGACTTTGATGCTGATGCCTGTTTTCTAACGAGCTGGTGCAACTGCTCTCACACACCTTTGCCTGCAGGAGCTTGGCTGGGAGACCCTCTTAATGAACAGCATTTGACGCCGATCTGACTTCCCATGGCCAGTTATAGGAGTCCTGACCTTCCTTCTTATGATTATTTTCTCCAGGTGTAAGTCAAATAAAGAGTCTTTAAAGCCCTTTGTTTGTTTTAAATAAGGGATTCGAGAAGTAATCTCACCCATTGACCACGATGTTCTTGTTGCTGTAATCTCTAGTTCCCCAAAAAAGAATTTATTGCTGGAATCAGAAACAGGGGCCATTTCGAGCACATGTCATAAACCAAATAAGTCGTCAAGACATATCCTATCAAGCGGGTTTTGTTTCAATTTGCTACGTCAAATAGTTTTCGAGTAATGAAGGTTTACTTACGATCTTTTTTGTCTGCGTCACCATGCACAATCCATGCACATAAGCAGACATGCTGGGCAAGGGTGAGAGGTCATGTAAATTCGCCTCTAGGCTTTACACGAGAACTGTGGAACTAAAAAAATACACAATCATAAATTCTCGAAACCGTGCATGGTGTCCGTCCTTACATTATAGACAAGGATGTAGCACAAAGAATCAATTAGATAGGCTCGTTAGTTTACGAGTACAGTCGCCAGTAAAGATAAGCCTCTCCTGCAAAACATTACGAGTTTGGTTATATTTATTTACACCTGCATTTCTATCATACATTCAAGAAAAATGTTTTTAGAAAGTTTAAAAACAGTTTTTGAGGACAGTAGAACAAGAAAAACATAGTAAATGCAATCTGGCAGAAACCGCTGTTCAAAAGTAATGTTCCCAATAATTTATAGTTACACAGTTTCGCGATTACAGACTCTTAGGATGTCCAATTGAAAATGTTAGTTGTTCTAGGTCACAGTGATGAATTTTAATTTGTTTTTTATAACCCTTCATTCAGTAGGGATCAACATACTAAAAATGGCAACTAAATATGGCAAACTCTGTCTGCTTCGATTATTTCTTGATAGCAACATCTGTGAACTTTAGCGGACGACGTTTGGTTCATTTTAATTGAGCAATATTGCAACAAATAATTTAATGCGCCCGCCCGTAAGCCTCCACTTGTCACCATCGGCCACGAGATGGCGCTCCAGCAGGTGCACATCGCTTCATCCAAAGTAGCGACACCAAAAACGAGCTTACAAACATCGTTGCGTTTCATACTTTCCTCCGTCACGGATTACGATTGGTCATTTAAACTAATTGACATCAACACTAACTGATGACGGAAAACGTCGTATATTAGATACGTACACTGTTATGCTATCATTCAATCTAACTGATGACGGAAAACGTCGTATATTAGATACGAACACTGTTATGCTATCATTCAATCTAACTGATGACGGAAAACGTCGTATATTAGATACGAACACTGTTATGCTATCATTCAATCTAACTGATGACGGAAAACGTCGTATATTAGATACGGACACTGTTATGCTATCATTCAATCTAACTGATGACGGAAAACGTCGTATATTAGATACGGACACTGTTATGCTATCATTCAATCTAACTGATGACGGAAAACGTCTTATATTAGATACGAACACTGTTATGCTATCATTCAATCTAACTGATGACGGA
>SDVV010021008.1:0-13210 GCA_016164225.1 Gammarus roeselii | reverse complement strand
TATATTTATATAGCTAGCGTCAACCGAGGTGACTCCCCGCATTTTGCGCATACTTTGAAATAACTCAAAAAGTATGTGGTCGAGACACTTCGTATTTGAAGTGTGTATAGCTACTATAATGATCATGAAGCACCACACGTAAGTTTCAACATTCTATCATCAACCAAAAAGAAGTTATTTATGAAAAACTGTGCGGCGAGCTATGGCCCCCTATCGGGGGTGACTTCCCGCACCGAACGGGTTGACTTCCGGCACCCCCATTTATCAATAATTGAAAGGCAAATTAAAAGTGCTAGAGTACCAATCGAAAGAGCATGCCTATATTAGTATGAGTTGCTCAAAATAAAATGTTTAGTAAAATATTAAGTTTGTGACGAGTGTTTTTGATGCTCGTCTTTTGCTGCCATCATACCCAATTGTCGAAGGATTTTTTCACCAATTTTGCCGCGGGAAACGAAGTTTTCTCTTCAATAATTGCGATCTAACTTTACTGGAAGTCATTTCTCCACATCCTTAACTAATTTTGACTCTGAAGTATCAGCAAATGAGCAAATATTACGAAAAAACTATATTTTTATTAATACGATACAACATGTAAAAAATGTATCTAGTCAATTCTATAGCAAACCGATTGCATTAACATGAATACAAGTCATGCTAGGTAAGGTTTTGTTATCTTGATATGAAAATGTGATAAAAGTTGTCGTTCCTGCGCATTAAACATAAGTTAACACTTGGGCCTAGACTTGTCACCAAGTGTTCTAAACATCGTGTCCTTTTAAAATTAGTTACGTATTTAGAAATTAGCTGTGGTGTCATTAGTGTGGGTCATTTACTTCCAGATGTCCTTATATGTGCACAAAATTGCACTCAACTACTTTTCATTGAAGAAAAACGAAGATATTCAAAACAAAACAGGTGCGGGCAGTCACCCCCGATCGTTTCTTCACCCGGGGCGACTCCCCGCAGTTGTATATTTGTTTAAATCTACAAAAGTTTACATTTCTTTACAAAATCCTTCCTACGCAACGAACTACATCATATTTCGAGTATCACCAACAAATTTGGTCCTAATCCAACGGGAACTCTAGACCCAGCATCAAAGTTTGCGGAACGTCGATTTGTCAGAACTAAAATTATCAGGGACCTGAAAAACACACCTTCACTTTGGCGATTTTTTATAAATTCTGTGCGCGTATCGAATTTCTATACGTAGGTGATACTTACTAATAAAGACCTGTTCTTTCAAGCCCCAAAGTCAAACGGTGACATTTCCGACGTCTTGGTGCCCAAAAGGGGGGGGGGGGGTGCAGGAAGTCGCCCTGTGTTTCCGACCGCGGGGAGTCACCCAGGTCAACACTACATGCATTCAACATCATTATGCTGGTCAAATTCTAGGAAATCATCTTCATATCCAGCATGGGCTTGCATAGCTTTAGAGAATGATATCCGTCAACTGTATTTTTCCAGCAGGAAAGCCGTTCCACACTTCTACACATTTTGCACTGAAGGACTTGACTTGGACATAAGGCAAGCATGGAGGAAACTCAAACTTTAGTAATTGACCCCTAGTAACTACCAATTCTGAGGGCAAATAAGAGCATATGTAGAAGATCCCTTGATTAAGCAAGCAAAATTTTCAAAAATATCATGAAGTCTGCCCTCAATCAGCCTGCAGTCCCCAAAGTCTCTGGTGCTCCATACAAAAGATGCCTACTCAAAAAGGACAAATATGAGTGTTGTACAAGGACAACAAACTCAGTGGACTAACTAGACAGTTCATCACAACCAACAGCTTACCAACCCACTAGCCATTTCAGCAATCACCAAACTCAAATCTTCATGCAGCAACAAAATTCTGATGCTCTACCCAATAGAAAATACTTGTTTACTAAAAGCAATGGGGCAAAATCTATATGAGTCCAACACAACACTTTCGTCAGGATTCAATCCAAGATTACAGTTGCCACCTTGCAACAGAGTTAACTACATCCAACTTAGTTTGGCACACTCTGGGCATCCCAGGAGAGTTAGACCAGGAGTTGACACTAGACAAATCTTGGATTTGCATGAAAATTGGCTCCCATGATGCTGTTAGCCAGAAAAACTTCTGCAAATTTCAGCTTTCTTCTAGTTAAAAAATTAGGGCCATGTAAAGTTTTGAACATACATGAAAATGTTGACCTAGAATTTTGAAAGGCCAAAGCTTTACCTCATTATGAGGAGAACAAACAAAGAATAAGCCAGGAAATCTTCCTAGACTCTCATAATAGTAATAATTCAATTAGAGAATGAAAGGAAAGAAGAATATATTTTTCAAATCTTGTATTGAAGCGGTGGACTGGAGTAAGTTGGAGGCAACGGTTCACTTTGTGGGCTTCAACAAGCGGTTCAATGAGGAGCTTCTAATGAACTCCAAATGGATCTGTCCTTGGCTTTTCAACCCTACAGAGGCAGCGAGCAATCCCAACCAGCCTTCCCACAAGCATCCTAACTGCAGGCGGACCAAGTTGACTGCAGCTTGTTGGAGGAGGGATCTCCTGTCAGGAAAACAGGTGGGACTGAGGAGATGCATATTGGGAGTTATGCTGTTTCTGTTGCAGGTGCAATTGCTGGGCATGCAAGCGAGCAAGCAGGGTGAAGATGGTGCTGCTGGGGTGTATTTTTTTGACTGGGGTAAGACCCATCATCTTGTTGTTGTGTGCATTTCCACTATCATCCTGGTTGATGAAGATGATGGCGCCTTGCAGTTCCGTTGCTGCGGTCGTCTTGTGAAGGGAAATTTGAATAGGCAGTCTGCTAATATGTGTGATAGCAAGGACCAGTTGTTTCTCTCAGTTGTTAGAATTGTAGAGGATCAGCTGCAAGCAGGGATCTCCAAACCTGTTGACTCCAGAGAAGTAAGAATGGAAATACCTTAAGTTCAGGAGCAGGCTAAGATAAAATTGTCCAATATTATTAAAGGACTGAGAGGAAGTAGCCTGGCACGGGTGACAAAGTTGTTCTTTGATGCATGTGGTTTTCCTAACTTGGACAGCATTGTATAGGGAAGTTGAATCAGATTGAAGACACTGGCTTGTTTAGAGCTAGGATTACTGTTTCAGATCAGTTAATTGCCGTGCTCTCATCAGTCAGCAGGTTGAGGGGATTTCACGAGCTGAAACACGTGTTCATCCATAGGGATCTCACTTTTAACCACAGAGGCAGGAGCTGCAATCGTGTAGGGCAGCTAGGCGAGGTGGTGCAGCTGGGGACGGGGCTGGTGTTCCTAGTCGAAATCACCATTTTGGCTTTGGGGCCATTCAGACCACCTTGGGAGATGGAGGCAATTCTGCAAATCAAAGTTTAAGTCAGACTGTGGAGAGCTTTGGGATTGGCTCTGATGTTTTTCCTCCACTAAGTGGTTTTGTGATTGGAGCTAGTGCTGCCTCTGGTTCTTTCAGTGGGAGAGGTATAGTGGTTTGGAAAGGAAGGGGGGCAAGGAATCTTGTATTTAAACAATGAGAGTCCCCTTCCAGGAATTCCAAACTGAAGTACCAGTTGAATGATTGTTTTATTTTAAATTTTAGCTTTATAAATTTGAATTCTGATTAATAATATTGATTTTCTCTCTACTCATATGAACAGTTTAAAGCTTCATTTTATTGGCATTGTTGAGTCATGGCTTCTGCCTAGCATTCCATCTTCCTTTGTTAGCATCTTTGGCTATGATGTTGCCAGAGACGATACTGATGATGTGTCACATAAGCATGGTGTATGTATTTAGGTTGTTAAATCACATAAGTACCTGATAGTTGATACTCCACTGCCAAATACGGTTGCTATCTGCTCGACTGATGTGGATGTCTTATGATAGACTTTAGTGACAGTAGAGGTTCTCATATGAATGGGTGATTTTCACTTTCCATTAACTAAATGGAATCAAAATGCTTTAGATTATTATGTTACTCATACTGACCATAAGTTCCTGGAATGTTGTAATTCAAGTGGTCTTACCCAATGTGTGAATAAACCTACTTTGACTTTAGGAAATATTCTGGATTTGGTTTCATGAACCCAGACAGATAAAAGTGGGTGATGCATCTGTTTTGCCTCTGTTCCCACACTGTGTTCATTGCCCTTTAGCATTGCAGTATATTTTTACTTCTGAGTTGTCTTTATTCCAGCCTGAAAATGCCCCAACTTTCCTCTGGCATAGAGAGTACAATCTAATTGGATCTGCTCTCAGAGAGGTTGATTGGGACTTCGAATTTGACTTCGACTGTTGACGAGTGTTTTTCATATTTGCAAGCAATCCTTTGAACACTGGTGGATAGGTATGGGGCCATTTGTTCGGGTAGACCTTGCCAACCATGGTCGGCATCTGCACCAGCCTGGTTGTTGAGGAGGATGTCGGAGGCGTGGGGGGAGTTTGAGCGTGTGAGAGGAGTTTTAGGACGGAATCACTTGCTCAGGGAGGATGCACTCACTGAGTTTAATCAGTTGAATGTTGGATGCCGGAACTATGCCACCTGGAGTCGCTCACAATATGAGCAGTCTCTTGTTAAACAAATAAAATTTAGGCCCAAATTATTTAACTCATATATGAATGAAAAAACAGGTTCTCCCTCTGTGGGCCCTTTGAAAATGATCAACGGTGATGTGGTAACTGATCCCTACTTGATGAGCAAAATATTTGCCTCCAGTTTTTAATCGGTGTAAGTTTGTCTCGATCCCTCATCTAAAGCTCCCCACCTGCTGAGTGATTGTGTTATGGGGGATAAAGTGGTCAGACCTGGGGATATGCTGTCAGTCCTCTCTCAACTTGATGGCAATTCAAGCGTGGGACCAGATTATCTACATCCATTGCTGTTGAAGTCTTGTTTCTTTGAGTTGGCTTATCCACTGTGCCTAATTTTGAATAGGTCTTTGGAAGAAGGTTCGTCACCTCATTTGTGGAAATTATCTAGGGTTGTTCCCTTGTACAAAGCCAAATCTCTATATGACCCTCTAAATTATCACCCTGCGAGTTTGACTTCAGCTTGCTGCAAGTCAACGGAGCGTATAGCTAATAGCATCTCATTTGACATCCTACTTGGAGGCTAATAGGATCTTTTCTGAAGATCAGTTTGGATGTCAGAAGGGCAGGTCAACTGAGGATCAGCTCTTACCTACTTATGGTCTTGGTAAGTGGACCAGGGTCTTGTTGTGGATGTGGTTCTTGTTGACTTCTCTACGGTGTTTGATGTTGTGTCAGACTGTGTTGTTGCAGAAGTTGCATTTTCTAGGGGTTTCCACTCAGCTGCTGTTTTGGATATCTAGTTTCCTGACTTGCAGGGAAATGAGTAGTTTGTGGGAGAGCAGTTAGTGGTCCTAGGGCTATTGACAGTGGTGTGCCACAGGGTTCTGTTCTGGGTCCAATATTGTTTCTTATTTATCTCAACTTTATCACCTCCTCTGTGTCATGAGCTTGATACTCTTCAGCAAAGCCTTTGCTGATTATTGTAAATTGTACTTGCAGTTTCCCAGAGGAAGCTTGTGTGATAAAAATTGAGGTGTTGCTTTCTTGCAGCAGGGTTTTAAATTCAATTCATGATATGACCTCATCTTGGAACCTGAAGTTAAATGCCAGCAAGGGTGTGGTTTTGCATGTTTCATGTCAAAACTTTGATTGGTTGAACCTTGGGTGATGTGGTTCAGTATAGTTTGGGTGGTAATCCTTCATCATTTGTAGAGTCTCGTTGAGACTTTGGTGTCATTGTTGATAGCAAGTTGATATTTCATGGTCATATCCATGCCATGGTACAAAAAGCTTCAGGTCTGGCTAATAACTTACTGAGGTCCACTGTCAACAGGAGTCCAGAACTTCATGGTATCATTTATTGTTTTGCATATCTGTCCTATACTGGACTATTGCTCTTGTGTTTGGAATTTGGAGTTTATTGCTGATCTGATGATGCTGGAATCTGTTCAGCATTGTTGGACTAAAAAGGTTATTGGACTTGCCGATATGTCCTAGGCAAATTGCCTGTCATGTTTCAATTTGTTTTCAATTTATCAGAGGCTGGTAAGATCAGATCTCATCAAATACTGCATAACATTTCCTGAAGATTATGTTGAAGGCAGTATTGATGTGGGGTTGTCAGGAATGTTTGCCACTGCTCCTGATGCTCTTACTCATAGCCACAGGTTGAAACTTCTTCCTCTGCAATAAACAACAGATGTGAGAAAGAGTTTCTTTAAATTTAGAAGAATAGCCTTGTGGACTTCTTTGCTGGCTGATGTTGTCTATGCTCCTACATTTCCTAGTTTAAAAGTGGTCTTCTGTTATCAATTCCACACATTCTTTTCTTTTATTATGACTAACTGAAGTTTTATTTTTATTTGGTCATTTTGGTGACTGGCATGAACAAATGTAGCTATTCTTTTAGATTGTTTGTTGATCTTATTTCGGTGTGTGCATTTGTTGGATGTATGTAGCTATACCATTATTTGTTGTATTGTATACCTATATATGAATTTTTGTTCTTTCCTGTGGTTTTCTAGTTGTAAGTTTTGTCTATTATGTTGTTCTTCTTCTTGTACCTGGCATGCTCACTTTGGGTCGCATAGTCTTCACCTGCCATCCCGTGCCTCAAGTGTCTGCACTTTGTGACTGGTGCTTGCCTCCTGTGCTCTTCTGTTTTCCCTGGGTCCTGCAGGTTTGATTCCTTGTTCTGACCTTGTGGCAGAGATTATCGAAGAAGGTCGGGGCTTCAGGTGGAGATTAATAAATTAGCTGTGGTGTCATTATTTTGGGTAATTTACTTCCAGATGTCATTTTATGTCTGAAGAATTGCATTTAGTTACTTTTCATTGACAATTGACAGAGATACTTACAAACAAAGAAGGTACGGGGAATAATCCCTGATTGTGGTTTCACCATGGGTGATTCTGCAGTTGTATATTTGTATATATCCACAGAACAGTACATTTCTTTCCAGAATCCTTCTGACCCAACAAACTAGAATACATTCCAAGTATCACCACTAAATTTGTCCCTAATCCCATGGAAACTCTAGCCACAGCTTCAAAGTTTGCAGAACATGGATTTTTCCAAACTAAAATTATCAGGGACCTGAAGAGCATACTATCAGTTTGCCAATTTTTCATAGCTAAATTCTGCACCCGTATTGAATTTCTTAAGTAGCTGATACTTACAAACAAAGACCTGCTCTTTCAAGTCCTGTAGTCAAATTGTGATTTTTCTGACGATTTGGTGTCAAAAAGGGGTGTGTGGGGAGTCACTCAATGTTGCAAACCACGAGGAATCACCCCAGTCGGCACTATGTAGCACATTGTCTGTGGTACCAAAACTTCAGTAGTAAAACACTATCCTTTGACCCAAGTGTCAGAAATTCTGAAGTTTTGTCATTTGCTAAACAATCAGAATTGCATTTGCATTTCTCATCAAATAGTGGCTGACAGTAATTTTGCGCAGTCATTGCAATATTATTATGTTAATCCATGACTAAGCGCAGACGTCTGCGCACACAACAGCATGGGTCAGAGTGCGTATGGTTTCTCCACAACCATCTTGTTGTGGTTTATATACAAATATCGGCCCTCACCCAGCGAAGTGGCTGGGTGGGTATCTGCATTATTGCAATAACATAGCACTATCTCACCAGCCATTATTCACTGATTAGAAGATTAAACAAAAGAACAACTGATAGCCAGGCTGAAGTTTCAACCGTTATTCATATTTCACCACAGAACATCAATTGAGGCCTTTATTGACCAAATGCAATTTCATTTACTTTTAAAAAGCGTCAACTTTCCGATAGCCTCAAATGGGGTGATTCCCCGCAGTGGGCAACACGGAATGACTCCTCGCACTCCCCTTTTGGGCACCAAAACATTGGGAATGTCATCATTCCACTATGGAACTTAAAAGAGCAGGACTTTGTTGATAAGTATCACCTAATGGTAGAAATTAAATTTTTGCACAGAATTTATTAAAAATTGCCAAAATGAAGGTGTGTTATAAGGTCCCTGATAATTTTGGTTCGGAGAAATCAACGTTCCGCAAAATTTGATGCCGTTGCTAAAATTCAAATTGGATTAGGGCCAAATTTGGTGGTGATAATTCAAATTTTGTAGATATATACTTTTGTAGATATATATATATACAAATATATAACTGCGGAGAATCACCCCAGATGAAAAATCAATTGGGGGTGATTCCTTGCACCTATATGGTTAATAAATATATATATTTGTTTCTCTCCAATGAAAAGTAATTAAATGTAATTCTTCACACATATGACATCTGAAAGTGAATGACCTAAATAATGACACCACAGCTAATTTAAAATGTATCATTTTATTATGAACCGATGTTTATAACACATGGTGACAAGTCTAGGCCTAGCCTTATGTTCATCCCCCAGAAACGTTGTTTTTCATCATATTGGTCAGATCAAGATAACAATACCTTACCTCGCATGCCTAGTATTCATGTTAATGTAATTAGTTAGCCTAAGAATTAGGGAAATAGGCTTTTTACTTGTTTTATTGGATAATAAAAAAATATTTTTTGTACTAATTTCTTTTTTACCAATTTGTTAGGGTACTAATTAGTTCAGGATGTATAGAAATGACTTCCAGTAAGGTTAGTTTGCAATTATCGAGGAAAGACTGTTCCCCACAGTGTAATCGGAAAAAATCCCTCTGAGTCATGAATGACTGCAGCAACAACAAGCATTAAAAAAGACCTGCGAGACGTAATAATTTAAGTTACATTATACCAGCTATGGTGGTTGAATTTCATTATAATAATGCTCTCAAACAATCTCATAGGATGCTATGCATGCTTCACAAACTGTTTCAGAATTATTTTGTATCTTCTCAGTCTTAATTCAATTTTCTGCAGTCCCTAAGCGGCGCCACTTTTCTGAACCAGGCAGGCAACGAAAATCCGTATCTTAGTTGATATGCATTCTGGTATTATGATGGAAAGGAAGCCACAGTTTGGAGTTCAGTAAAGACAATACCTCATTGAGCCACCCACTGGCAACACTAGCTGCTAGGCTGAAACATTATTTGTGGCGGAGACTCACTGCAGTGGTAGAGGTTGGCTATGGCAACTTAATTCCCTATACGCATTGGTAACGGCAACGCTTTAGAAGGCTGCTATGCAAATCTTGGCAATGCTTTGAACACTCAGCAGTCCGGCAAGCCAGTTGCTGTTCCCCTTGGGAGGTGGCTTGAAGAAGGGTATATTATGAATATTATATAGCTTGCCTCTTTTGAAATCATTTAATGAATGTCAAGCTGTGATTTGATTTGGGCCTCATTTCCACCAGAGCCTCATTGTGTGTCATAATAAACTCCTCCATAAAGCGCGACCGTTGTTGATTCAGGTAAGTCCAAGTCCGCACAGCCTTGCGTGCAAAAATATTAGTTCGTCAAGATGAAATCAGTAACATATTTCAATTGTGGCATATTCGCATACGAGAGAGTAAAGAGTTTAATGCATATCTTTGTAAAATGAGTTATTTCTGTGCCTAATAGGGTGGATTGATCAATTGGGGCCTCATTTCCACTAGAGCCTCAATGTGAGTCATAACAGGCTCCCCCGTAGGGCGCCACTGTCGTTGATTCAGGTAAGTCCACACGGCCTTGCGTGAAAAAATAGTTTTGTCAAGATGAAGTCAGTACATATTTTAATTGAGGCATATTTGCGTACTAGCGCATACGAGGGAGTATAGAATTGATGCGCATCTTAGTAAAATCTGTTGTTGTTGTTTCTGTTCAAAGTGAGATGGAGGGACCACCTCATTTGCACAGGTGTTAGAGGTTTAGACAGCTTCGTATAGTCGGGAGTGTTTTCGCAAGCGATGCGCTCTTAATGGTAGGTTGGGTCCGTGAGTAGGCTTTGTGGGTTGCACCGGGGGGATCTAGGAACGCTTGTCGGGCTGTCGCAAGTGCATTGCAATCTATCAGTAAGTGTTTCATGCTGATAGCCACTTAGTGGCAACAGGAGCAAGGTCGCCCGTTTGGTCCTATGTCAACATCCATCAGGTGGTTGAGAGTTATCCATGTGTGTCCCGTGAACAAGCGGTTGAGGAGCACTTGGTCTTTACTGTTGGTGAACTTTGTTTCCCATTCTCCAACCGAGGACAAATTTGTTTACTCTTATTCTCGCGTGCCCGGGGATCCAGCAGAATTCCACTGCCTGACCTGTCTTGGTCATCACAAAGAGATTGTGCTGCATCTTACGTAAAACTGGATGTTCATAGTGCAGTGTTTTAAGGTGGGTGAGGACACTCAGACTGTCTGAGAATACAACTTATTAGAGAAGCAATGTGTTTTTACGATAGAGACGGCTAGTTTGAGAGTGCAAAGCTCCGCAGAGAACAACAAGGCCTCTTGTAGGAGGGTGGCCGAGTGTGGGGTGTCCCGAAGCTGTGATCCTGTCTAGGCAGGAATCCTTCATTTGCCTGGGTCTCTGCATTACTTTCTGACCAAGTGAAGAGTGTTAGACTGAGTGACAGCATAAGCAGCTGAGTTATGACTACTAGTGTTTCTCAGGGCTCAGTCCACCGACTGATTCTTAATTTAATATTCACTCATCACATCTCCAGCAATTCTTCATGCAGGTTCAGGGCATTTGAAGACAACTACAAGTTTACATTGTGATACCAATATAAGATCATCAAGTTTGCCATTCAAGGCGTTCAGTCACTAACAAACTATTGACACTTTCCCATCTGGTGCAGTTTGAAATAGAGTAAACATGATACACTGGATTCTGGAACACACCATTTGAAGGCTTGAGTGGTGCTGTAGATAATAGCCCAATTTTCTAACAGATTGAAATCATTGTGTGGGAGAATTGACACCTATGTATATATAAACCATATCTGACATCATAATTTAGAACCGGTTC
This sequence comes from Gammarus roeselii, assembly GCA_016164225.1. NCBI lineage: Eukaryota > Metazoa > Arthropoda > Malacostraca > Amphipoda > Gammaridae > Gammarus > Gammarus roeselii. The sequence goes on along the minus strand of SDVV010021008.1, from coordinate 2,298 downwards.
AAAATTACAAAAAGTAAGTACTCATATGAAAGTTTTAGTCGCCGAGTCAGAACTTCCATAGCGAGCCCACACTGCATGTTCACAAAGATTACATCCCTATCATACATACCATAGCTGCACCTTCTTGGTTATCTTCAGCCATATTTAGGAATCGTTAATTACGGATAAAAACACAAATTTAAAATAAGCAGCCGCAATAAGTACGACACACCACTACGAAAGCCAACCTCGGTCTAACACTGACTAGCTCCGAAGGAACCGCTCACTTATACATGTATCTATCATCATCCTGAATCATAAGCGGTCTTGGGTTAAACAAATAGAGCGTTTTGCACAATCTTGGAGCGTCCAACATTATTTTTTAATTTTGATCATCAACTACTTTCATAGATGACAATATAATTTTGAACCATTAGAAGCATAGCAGTACAACCAATACAGGTAACTTATTCGACATAAAATGAGAACATCTGACTATAAACTAGGGTCAATTGGGGATACATATGGTTCAGACGAGAACTTTAGTATGTCAAGTAACCAGTGGCATTATGTCAACTGATCTGCACCACAACACTACAAATACCAGTGGTATTTGAATAAATGATGCACTTGAGACACTGAACATCGTACACATAACTACGTTGACTAATGTACGGCCGAACGCTGTTCAATAAGCGATCGTTCATGAACGCATTTCCTGAAAATAAATTATTGAAGAGACGCCTTTCATTTCCACAGTTTCGAATGATGTCACGAACGTCATTCTTATTGGCATTCATTGTTTGTTCATTCCTTTATATGTAGTTGTTGGTCACCAACTTTATAGCGACGGTTGAAAAGCTCATTAGTGAACATATTGGAACCTCAAAAATTACATTGATTGGAATGTAACAGTAAACAGTGGCAAAATTAGAACCCGATTATAGATGCAAGATAGTTGTCGAGCAAATACTTGAAACAAGTATTGTATTCAGAACAGCTAACGATGACGAAGGCTTTGAACATATTAACTCTGTATACTGATATTTTTGTGATTAGTCAACATGTCATTCAACTTAAAAAAATGCACGACTTTATTCCATGAGTGACTACCTATTTTATGCCGATAGGTATATAAGAAAACAGTTCCTCAAAAAACATCATCTCTCTATTGTAGTGGTGCTTGACACAGAAACTGGTTCATTTGTGATTTTTCAACGAGTCATCTAAAGTAAAAAAAATGCATGACTTTATACCATGTGTACCTACCTATTTTATGCATGATAGGTATAAAGTGATTCAGTTCCCCCAAACGACATAATTTTCGATTGTAGTGATGCTTGACACAGAAACAGGTTTATTTGTGATTCGTCAACATGTCATTAAAACTAAAAAATGCACGACTTTATATCATGTGTACCTACCTATTTTATGTACAATAGGTATATAGTGGCTCAGTTCCTAAAAAAACATCATTTTTCTATTGTAGTGGTGTTTGACACAGAAACTGGTTTATTTATCAAATCAGTGAAATAACAAATTATCAGTATTTATAGTTGATCCTTCACTGTTCATTTCTCATCACAAGAACGACTGTCTAAAGCATGATGAGAAAATATGAAAACGTAAATAAACAACAAATACTGTAAATCCATAATAGAGGGGAACACATACATAGAAGCACCCTGGCATCCGTTGCTGTGGACTATTTCAGACACGCGGAGACTGCGAACTTTAAAATCTACCTAATATCCAGCGAATTGTGGACAAGGACGGACTGTAGAGGTCCTTGATTGACCCTACATTATTTTTAATAACACTAAACGCATTATAGGTGCATCACAGGCCTATTACGATTAGGCAATCACATATTTTGATATTGTTGCATATCTCTGTAGGTAGTAAACAACATTTCGTTCAGCTAGCACAAACAGCTTACAATTATAGTTGCAGCGCAACAATAGGATTCAGAGAAATATTCTGACAAAACTGGCAACAAGCGCAGCTCGCTTTGTTTACACTCTTCCATTGGCGGGACGCATAGATGTGTGTGTTGTAGCGTGTCACTCATTTCCTGCATCAAGTCGTGATTCCCCCCAAGAAAGGCCCTAAATGTTCTAGCATTCAGAACGAGGCTTAAAACCGTAGATAGGCATTCCTGACAACCAGAAGAAGCCTTTCACCCCCGGGCAAGATTGGACCCATTGAACCAAGATTGTTCCCAAATTTGAAGTCTGGATCCGGGACCGAATTTTCTCCAATTGGATCCATTGACGCAAGATTTTCCGCAGCCTATTTTATCGCTAACTATCCTTCTTC
>SDVV010021007.1:0-13210 GCA_016164225.1 Gammarus roeselii | reverse complement strand
TGGGTCGTTCGCATCTGAACTGCTGAATACGATCTTTCCGTCCCCTGACAAGAGAGTGGGTCGTTCGCATCTGAACTGCTGAATACGATCTTTCCGTCCCCTGACAAGAGAGTGGGTCGTTCGCATCTGAACTGCTGAATACGATCTTTCCGTCCCCTGACAAGAGAGTGGGTCGTTCGCATCTGAACTGCTGAATATGCAATGAAGGGGCGTGTAAGAAGAACTGTTCCTTCTGTATTCTTTTCTGCTGAATATGCGGTGAAGTGTCGTATAAGTAGAACTGTACCCTCTGTATTATTATCTGCTGAATATGCGGTGAAGTGTCGTTTAAGAAGAACTGTACCCGCTGTATTATTATCTGCTGAATATGCGGTGAAATGTCGTTTCAGAAGAACTGTACCCTCTGTTTTATTATCTGCTGAATATGCGGTGAAGTGTCGCTTAAGAAGAACTGTTCCCTCTGTATTATTTTCTGCCGAATATGCGATGAAGTATTATGCAAGAAGCACTGTACCTTATGTATTATTTTCTGCTGAATATGCGGTGAAGTGTCGTGTAAGAAGAATTGTGCCCTCTGTTTTAATTTCTGCTTAATATACAGTGAAGTGACTTTTAAAAAACTGTACCCTCTATATTATTTTCGCCGAATAAGCGATGAAGGGATGGCTAAAAATGGACAGAAAACGGTCAAAATTGCTTCAAGGGAATTTCTTACCATTCTGGGAACAAGGTATTAAAATTGACACCAATTTCCAATATAAGTGACTGAGTTTTATGTTTGCGAAGCGTTCGCCAGTAGTCTTAATAAGCGTTGTTACTGTCCTACGGGGATCCTTCTCCTCGGTTGAGAGGGTCGTTCATAGTCTAAATAAGCGTTGTTACTGTCCTGCGGGGATCCTTCTCCTTGGTTGAGAAAGTTGTCCAGCTTGCTAGGTGCAGGGTCGCTATATTAGCTTGATGGAAGGTCGTCCTGCTTGGTTGTGAGAGAGTCATTGCGCCAGTGATGTTGATCCGTCTTGCTCGGGAAATGTAGATTATTTGGGTCGGTGAAGAGTTGTCTTGCAAAGGTGACGAAGAATTGCCTTTGCTCGTTTCGTATATGGTTGCCATGGTCGTTTTGTGGAAAGTCGTCTCAAAATAGATGAATAGATGGTAGACAGATGTCTTTCTTGGTCTGTGGCGAATCGACGATGAACTAGCACATCACTAACACCAGTGTGTTATCATCAATTTCAAGACACCGCCACGGGCCTGGCTGTCGGTTATCCGCTGGTGTATATCGAAGAATGCAGGTGCCTTAATAGTGCCTCGATAAGGCCTAATGAAATGGGTTATTGAAATCCAATATCGGCGGTTTGTAATACATTATGCTACGAAGCCTTTATTATAGACACGGTGTCCATGAAAGAACGTTTATTTGAGACCAAATTTAGTTTACTTTATAAGCTCTCCTATCTATAAAATTGGCTATTATGTTATTATCTGTTATTTTTTATTTTGCCAGGAAATGTTGTGCGATATTTCATGCCTGGAAAATAATCAACATATTCTGTAAAATCTGCTATGTTTTCGAGTGAATGAAAGGCCGATATTATTCTCGAATTCGCAAAAATTTCCTCTTCGACAGCGTTGAAACAAGAAGTCGCGCAGAGATTTAACAACAGAGGACGAGAGATGAGCAAATATCAACCTCAACGTTTCAATCGCGTAGTCGAAACGTTCATGAACAAAACGCCGACACAAATCCTCTCGTTGTAAGGAGATTGAGGAATATTCTTCATTTTCCATTCGACAAGTTGATAGAAGACTTGTCTTCATGCTTAGACCACAACTTAATCATCTGAAATCAAAGTAGTACAGAATCGCTGTACTACATCACAAACTCTTAATACTTTTTATAAAGAGTTTGTGATGAAGTGCCCAACGCCCAGCCAAAGGAGAAGTCAGGCGATCATTTGCTTGCTTCCATACATGACATTGTGTCCCCATTTTCCGAGCTCATTTTGAAGTAGCCGAACTACGAACTGATTTTTTACAATAGAACACTAAGAAAATCACCTTCTCTTAGTATTTACCTGGTATGAAAAAGGCCGAATATAAATTTTAAATGTTTCAAAAATATACACTCCTTAACAGTCATTGGAGACGATAAACTTGGCTAATGTATGGAGTTATGCGAGCAGTTAACGCAACATGAGCAGCTACCCTAAGCAAGAGCGGCTGCGCAACACTGGGACCGTTACCTTCCATTGTGGCCTATGCTCTGAACAGATGCTAATGATCAGAGCTTCACACTGCTCCCCCGCTCACAAGTAACTGTTTTATACAAGGGCCGCTGGCCAGCATGCATATGGGTGGTTCCAGTTCCCAGTACAAGAGCCTTTACTCTGCACAAAGGCCGCAATTACAGTTCGTATGAAATTTATGTCGTCACTTAAGATTAATGTTCTTGTTTTCGTCCTGCCTGGAATTAAGACTTGACAAATGTACGGCAGGCAATACAAAGGCGTTTCTTTAAGTGCCAGGACGGAATTTCGAGAGTGGACAGAAAAAAAAGCTCGATATCCACATTATACGTTCATGAATACTGCCTCCAAACAAGGGTGAATAAAAGCTCCCGCGATGACAACAATAACTGGCTGATTACCACAATGGTAGGAGGCAATGTCAACAGACGAAGTAGCCTAGATATCACCCCAGGCTCAAACCCACCGTATGGCTACTACGTATTCCCCATTCATGGATCAACTTTATGATACCGGCGTTATCCGAGTTAATAACACAAACAGATGAAGCCCATCTCAGGGGCTGCTCACTTCGCCGTCTCGTACAGAACTTTCTGTGTTGTTTCAAGTCAAACTCTTTGTACTATTTCCTAAAGCAGCTCGTTGCTTAGCCACTGCACCGCAAGGGATTTCAGTTACAGAACGTTCCGTTGTAATAAAAGGACTAAACGAATGACACTCAATTCTGGTCATAGCGGCACGTTATTGTGATGGCAACATTTGGCCTGCCCTGACCATTGTCGGGCGAGCTCATGTAGACAACATTAGAATATTATTTTCTTCTCCCAATGTAGAAATTGTGTTTGTTTAAATGTGTTAAGGGAGTATATTACGCGATCAGTTAGACCTATTCCAAATAACTCAGTGAGAGATGTCAATGAATATGGAAAGCAGACGCTCGTTTCTTTTCAAGCTACGTCCCTACGATAGCAAGGATTTATCCTACGACCGTCGGACCCTACGATAGCAATGATTTATCCTACGACCGTTGGTCCCTACGATAGCAATGATTTATCCTACGACGAGAGGCAAAGAGTTCAACTTAAAGGGAAAGTTGGAGATACTGTATCAGGTTTCTGAAAAATCTGAAATAAGAAAAATTTCAAAGAATATAAAAATTTCGCGTTTTTGGCTAGCACGAGGAGGAGGATATACCCCTTTGTGGGGCTGATGACTGAACAATGTTTTTAAAAAATGTATTAAGCGGGTCTTTGAGCTTTTAAATTTGGGTTTAGTCGAGACTGTGCTAAGAAAAACTTAGTTAGGTCCATTCAAATAGTTACTTTATCACACCAATTCAATTTTTAGGTTGAAGAAGTAAGTGAAATTTAATTCTCTTTCAACATTGTCCTTCCATTGGGTGCATGAATTCTGTAGACATGGCACGGGTTCTCCTACTGTATTCCTCAGCCTGCATGCCGCGTCCTCCCCCCTCCTTCGTGTAGACCCTCCTCGGATGCCTCAATTAGACGCAATTCACCGTCGCCATCTTGACTTGCTCTCGAGAGTTTATTTTTTCTCGGCGTCTGACGTTTCATGGATAACTGTATTGCCGGACCAGTTCTGACTATTTTTGAACAGCTTGTCATCAATATCCACTCAAAGGTTTTGCTGAGAACCGGCAACTTTCTTTCGGGAAACCACTTTTATCGAAGGATTCAATATTCGCACCGTAGGGTTTCTCGCGAGTTCGTTTGCTGCATGAAATTTTTGGCCTTGTTCTTCTCGCTCGTCATATGATTTATTTTCATTTTTTTTACGTTTGTTCGCCTAAAACAGTTCGTGCGCATTTTAACAAGCTCCTCCTCCAATTGCAACCTCGGTAGTCTTTGGCGTTTTCCCGCACCGCTTGCACAGCAAAGCAAGCTTGCCTGTTCTAGAGCATCCTTGAGAAGTTTTCTCACTGAAATCAGTTTGTGACAAGCGTATGTCCTATTTTTTTCATCTCTCGGACAAAGCCTGTTATCTTTTCCAACTCACAGACTCATGAAATTTTGGTGGCCCTAAATTGCTCGTAATGGATCTGTCGGTCCGGCCCAGCCCTGGAAACTAAACTTGTCTGCAATGAGAGTAACTTGGGTTGCCGTGAGGGGGCCTGAAACGGTCCATTTTTGAGCCTGAAGGGTTCAGAGAACTGACGCCTCAGATGGGCGGCGATCAGGCATAAAGAGGTCAGTGCGTGGGACTCAGTAGGGCGGTGATTAGGCATAAAGAGGTCAGTGCGTGGGACTCAGTAGGGCGGTGATTAGGCATAAAGAGGTCAGTGCGTGGGACTCAGTAGGGCGGTGATTAGGCATAAAGAGGTCAGTGTGTGGGACTCAGTAGGGCGGTGATTAAGCATAAAGAGGTCAGTGCGTGGGACTCAGTAGGGCGGTGATTAGGCATAAAGAGGTCAGTGCGTAGGACTGAGTAGGGCGGTGATTAGGCATAAAGAGGTCAGTGCGTGGGACTCAGTAGGGCGGTGATTAGGCATAAAGAGGTCAGTGCGTGGGACTGAGTAGGGCGGTGATTAAGCATAAAGAGGTCAGTGCGTGGTACTGAGTAGGGCGGTGATTAGGCATGAAGAGGTCAGTGCGTGGTACTGAGTAGGGCGATGATTAGGCATAAAGAGGTCAGTGCGTGGGGCTGAGTAGGGTGGTGATTAGCATAAAGAAGTCAGAGCGTGGGACTGATTAGGGCGGTTAATAGCCCAAGAAGAGACTGTTTGTTGGCTTTAGGATGGCCGTGTCTATGCCTGAGGATAATGGTATGTAAGCCTGCAAGAGACGTTTTGTGTAGACCTAAGGAAGACGATATGTGGACGTCAGGAGGACACTGTGTGAGCGTGACACTGATCGTGTTTGAGCCTGGGGAGGAAAGTATTGGGCCCAAAGAGGCGAGAGAGTAGGCCTGAAGAGAGATGTGTGTTTGTGTAGCTGGGATGACAACACGTTGTTTTTGTGGTGTCACTGTTTGTCTTAAATGCTAAACTCGAACACGATTAACACCATAAAATTCATTCATTTCATTGGATACAAGATCCGCGCTGCTTCATTTGTGAGTTTACATTGCCGGCACAGGATTTATTTTCCAAAAACTGTTTTTGGACTAACGAGCGGACCTTTTAATTACCAAATTAAGTCATTAAATAAAATTAAAGTTCATCTTACCTAACTCTGAAATATCAATACTGCTTCTAATTACAATTCAGTAACTGCACGCACGGGTGACTTATGGTCACTGAGGTTGGGCTGCTGATTTCATCATAAATCCAAGTACATTATTCGACATTTTTATGGAACAGATCCCTTTTTGAGAGGACTGTGAACTTGCATCCAGTTCTCCAGTACAAGAATTAACTTTACTTTGTCTTTGTCCTGCCTCCCGTGGCTAGTCATTCTGCCAAATCTCGATTCTAGAGCCTAGCGAAGCCTCAATAATTTTAACTGACATGCAACAAATTTATGACCGCCTATCACGGGGCCCGTGCAGAATGTTGGATGGAAAACCAGGTTCGCCAAATAGCTCCGCCGGTTGACGCCGGTTGACACTCAAGAATGCAGTTTTTAGATTGACGTGTCACTAAACATATGGCACAAAAATAAATTATTACAGTCTCTATTTCCCGAACCTGCACACTCACGGTATCATATTGAACGGCCGACTGCCCGTTCGCTGCCTGATAAAGCACAATGAATTTACCGAAAATTTATGAGCCTAAATAATATTTACCTAATAGTTATTATCCAGAATTAGATTTACCTAACAGTTATTATCCAGAATAATATTCACCCAACAGTTATTGTCCTGATCCTCGTTTCAATTCACTGGGTAACACGGTCTTACTGCCACTGACACTTAATTCGCACCCTGATAAAAGCTTGCTAGATAATTAAGGTGGAGACCAAACATAATTACTGAACCACTCTGACACACCGTCACCGGTAGAGGGCCTCCCTCCAATTGTCTCTCATCTTCCCCCCTTGTCAGGCCGCCATTCACCGCTGTCTCGTTAAGGCGCGTTAATGAGTTGGCATCAAATTAGTGCCCAAATTACATTGGTGCGTCTCTCAGGGGAGCTCTAATGTAGGGAGGAGAAATCAGCCTAACCAACTGAACTCATACACAAAACTATAAACTTTCTTCAAACTTCAACTTCCGATACAAGATGGAGTGTAAAGACTCTTTGTTCTCTTGTAAACTTCATGACGATGGCTCGATAAAAATGTGTATTTAGATCGTTGAAATTCTTCAACGCGTGGTTCAAATAGTATCGTGGATTCAACTGAATTGCGTGCTAGCGAGCAAGTAACAGTTTCGTGGTCGTTACTCAACCGAGCCCTGTTGGGATAGTGCAATGTTTACATTAAATGGACATGCTTTATGGTACGTGCTGAAGACAGTTTTCTACCTCGAATAAAATAGGCACAGCAGAATTCAGAAGACCTCAAAGAAGTTTTTTACTGTGTAAACTGTGAATTCTATAATGGGCATCATGTATACATATATAGGATGTCCATAGAAGTATTCCCAGTATAAAAAGTAAAAAATTTCTTTGAGGTGTAGGTGTGTGTGTGTGTGTGTATGGGTTTGTGTGTGTTTTTTAGGGATTTCAATGAGTCTAGCCGAAAAAGCAGCCCTGCGCATTCATCTTGCAATAAAACTTCATTTTCAAGATGTTCAGAAATTATATTTCACTTTGCTAAAAAAGTTTACAACTAATAATAATAATTTCAATATTGGTAATGTTTTATGCTCAGCCAACCAGGACAAAACAACCAAAACAGCAAAGATAGGAATATCAAAATCATACAAATTAAATTAAGTGGAGGCAAAGATTTACCACCTGAGATCTAACATACTGTACAAGGCAATATTGCTTCAGTCAAACACAAACACACCTGCAAAGTTTCAGTAAAAAAAATAGTCCGGAAGGGAGCTACAAACTGGCTGGATTATGATAACAATCGTCAAATCTCTGAGAAATCCCCATATCGTCTGAGTCTGCGCCCAGAAAACAACCGAAACCTGCAAGGCAGTGTTGACGATGATTCAACAAAACATCATTGCCCTTTATCGGCTCTCCTAAAGCGTGTTTGGATTTGAGATAACATCACAACGAAGGCCCGAACGAGTGTAAACTTTTCTGCCTCCTTCGACCGCTCGCAGAACGACTTGTTTGACGTGAAGACTTTGCCTCCGAATTTTTTAGCACGGACATAAAAAAACAAAATACCCGAGATTGGAGGCATAATACGGATTTAGCAAGAGTGGACGACAGCGAGGTTCCTTTTTTTGAAGAAAACGCAACAACAATTTTTTCCTCCTCAGTCTCAATTTGTCTTGCTACGTCGGAGAGTGTTTTTTTATTATGAGTACGTGGTTCTATTAATCGGTTATCATAAGACTCATGGTTCCCAGGTTATTTCACATTATGATTTAATTATTTTCAAGCAATATCTACAGTTATCAATTTGGTAACTTGTAAGCATTACATTGGTTGTAATGCTTACAAAATGTTGTGATACATTTTGAACCAGTTTCAAAATGAAATCTTCTCTGGTTGAGGATGATCCTGGAGATACATCAATACAAAATTTGGGAGCCTCTAACGGAATAATATTTCATTTAAAAAACGCACCTTATTCAATGATGTGCTACGTGATTTGAATTACGTTTTTTTTTCTGTAATTGCGCATGCATTTATAATTGTAGTACTAAAAGAATAATTTATATTTATTATTTTTTCAGCATTCATCAAACAATTCTCTAAAGCCATCCATTCATAAAGCCTCCCATCATTTTTTTAATTGTGGTGAGTTTTTCAGTATTTGTCTCTGAGGATTCTTAGATGTCAATATCAAGTCATTCTCGCTTATACTACATTTCTGTAGCATTACCTTTAGTAAGTCGCTGTAGCTCATCCTCTTCAAGATTCCCTGCTTCTCTCCTCTTCTGCCTAGCATTACCCTTCCTAACGGTTCTCCCATTCCACGAGGGCCTGTCTAAATAGCAGACATTGTTTGTTTACGCTCCAACTCCTTACCTAATGCCCATCTCAAAGAGAAGACCGTATACGGGCAAAGGAATAGTTCATTTCAGACACCAATGAGGCGCCACTTGCCGGGCGGCCTCGGTTCTCCTGATGAACAGCTGATATTAACTTGGCCCAATTAAATTCGGGACAAAAATGTCGAACTTCCGCTGGTCGTAATTGTCATGTCGTTTTTCACTGTCGGTGTCGTCGTTGGGCCGTTAATTAGGGCGGTCGACAGCCCAGGCAAATCGTTGAGAGCAGGGAGGCTGTGGGAGTGGGTAAGGGGATACAATTAGAGTGGGAATGGGAGGGTGATGGAGAGGCATGTTAAGGGGTGGAATGGGATCAGCGACATCCAATAAATATTAGCAGACACCAATCCAACGTGTTACTCAGGTTCGGAGTCAAGGAAGCTTCTCGTGTTGCACGGTTGCGCTCAAATATTTATTAGACAGGGCATTAATTAACACAATACAGTGCGTGTATGCTGGCGTACTGCCATGGTGGGCGTTGGCTGGCTCTGCGTCAGCTCAAAGCCACTACCATTTGACTCTTTGCTTTCTCAGAGGATGTTTCTGACACATCCTGTTGAATGGGTCAACTATACAAATGTCAGGTAGTATTTTCAAAGTTTGGTATTCATGAATGATTCGTTTATTAATTCCCGCTGACCAATTTATCAAAAAACAATGGACAATTCTTTAATACGCTCTATCTGGCACATATAGATTTATTTGTTGGTCGAGCTTCCCAAACAGATTTTTTCCTTTTACGTTCAAGTCAACAAAGAAGGATGCGGGAAATTGTATATGCAATAGCTGTGCTAAAGTCAAATTCATGTTCAACTGATGTTTCAGTTCTATGAACTTCAGACATCTTCAGAGTTTCAGAGTCTGAAAAAAATTCATACGATGTTAATAATATAGCACACACCAAAAATATTGTATAAGTTTGATATTTATTAATACAGAACATTGATGAATATATTTGATTGCCCAAATAGTCATAATCTGTCAACATGTGCAGAAGTAACAGCCGCCAACGTTATTGTAACACGGGAGTGGTGATCCTCTGGGAAGTTTCGGTTATGGTATTGTTGATTGCATGCTAAATTAGACACAAGAAAGGTACACCTCCTGCGTTTTCTTTCTCTAATTTCTCAGTTTTAGTTTTGAATAATGATGCGAGGTTGTGAGGGCTGTGGAAATCTATGAAATAAGTTTTTTTGGTCAGCAGATGGCTTGACATGGTGTCGTAAGATGGCTTGACGTGGGGTCGTAGGATGGCTTGACATGGTGTCGTAGGATAGCTTGACGTGGTGTCGTAGGATGGCTCGATATGAAGTCGTAAGATGGTTTGACATGGTGTCGTAGGATGGCTTGACATGGTGTCGTAGGATGGCTCGACATGAAGTCGTAAGATGGTTTGACATGGTGTCGTAGAATGGCTTGAAATGGTGTCGTAGGATGCATCTAAATTATTTTTTAATAGTGCACGATGGTCAAACTTATTCATCAAACCGAATATGTTGAAGAAATTTGTGCAACTCCTAAGCAGATTGCTAAGGTCTGATCGCCTTATTTCTACGAACATGTAATGAGGAGAATTGTGCCTTGCCTTTCAGTAAGCTCTTGTCTAGGGAGGCTAGGGAGTCTTAGGACTCCCTAGCCTAAAGTGACTGTATCCGACCTGCAGTACTACTTGGAATACCAAACATCACACGGCGGCTCCCTCCTTACTGTCTTCCGACTCCCAAGCCTAAAGTGACTGTATCCGACCTGCAGGGCGGCTTGGAATACCAATGAAGTGGTCTCAGGAGGACTCGTCTTTGTTCTAGTCGGGTACCACCATCAAAGATAATTTTATGGAGGCACTACTCCGCTATCATAACCTGGCTCTTTATCTATTAGGAACGCTGGTCACGGATTGAAACAACCAGTCATGCCTTAGTGGTTTGCCTCTAACCTATTTCTGTAAACAACTTTTACTCACGCATTTCTGGTTACAACTTTTACTCATGCATTTCTGTTTACAACTTTTACTACGCATTTCTGTTTACAACTTTTACTCACGCATTTCTGTTTACAACTTTTACTCACTTTTTGAAGGTAAATTAGCAGAATCATCATTTCTACTGTTCAGGTAAAATAAGCTAAAAGGGACCGGAACCCGCTGGGTATTGAGTTTTTTCAAAGTGTGCAAAGAAATATCCACTTATGAAACATTATCGGCTATCCACTTCAGTGTACCTTTGTTTTCTTTTAATATAGTCAACTTCCAGGCCTAGTGGCTAGCAAACATGGTTGGCTCAGTAATGGTATACACTTCTAGCCATATAGCATCCCGCATCTGAGCCATCCTCTAGCTAATTCAATGTTGCCCCTCGTTATAACTTCCAAACCCGGTCTAGAGATCTCATGCGAATGCAGTGTTCTTGACAATGATGACAGGCTTAAGACCTCGTATTGGTAACTGCGGTTTTCTAAGAAATAAGGAATAGTATTCAGCCTAGTGCAACGCAACAGTTGTGTTCTCGGCCGTGATGACAACTTCAGGACCTTGTGTTTCGGTATTGCTGTGTTCTAAGCAGCAGTGCAAATTTTGATCCAAATGGCAGTAACCTCAAGATTCCCTACCGACTGAGATGAGATTATTCTTTTTTTTTTTAGATGAGAATGGCAACCTTTTTATTCATCCAAGCAAATTTAAAATAATTTATGTCTTTCAATGAATATTTTTTGGCGTAGTAAAATGTCTGATTTACCACGCCTGCCACATTTCACAATGTCCACGATTACGGTTTTCACTATACACTCAAGGACAGTATAATTCGGTGTTCTCTGAAATGGTTTCTGTCCAAACCCAGAATTGGACAATTCAGTGTGAAATTTATTGGCGTAATGACCAGCCCCGGTATTGTGCTACTCCTTGTGCAATGTAATGGCGTACTGACCAGCCCCGGTATTGTGTTACTCTGTGTGCCATTTAATGTCGTACTGACCAGCCCCGGTATTGTGCTAATCGGTGTGCCATGAAATGGTGTCCTGGCCAGCCCCGGTGTTGGGCGACTCGGTGTACCATGTAATGGCTTACTGACCAACCCCGGTATTGGGCTACTTGGTGTGCCATGTAATGGCGTACTGACCAGCCCCGGTATTGTGCTACTCGATGTGCTATGTAATGGCGTATTGACCAGCCCCGGTGTTGGGCGACTCGCTGTGCCATGTAATGGCGTACTGACCAGCCCCGGTGCTGGGCGACTCGGTGTGCCATGTAGTGGCGTACTGACCAGCCCCGGTGTTGTGCTACTCGGTGTGCCATGTAATAGCGTACTGACCAGCCCCGGTGTTGGGCGACTTGCTGTGCCATGTAATGGCGTACTGACCAGCCCCGGTGTTGGGCGACTCGGTGTGCCATGTAATGGCGTACTGACCAGCCCCGGTGTTGGGCGACTCGGTGTGCCATGTAATGGCATACTGACCAGCCCCGGTGTTGGGCGACTCGGTGTGCCATGTAATGGCGTACTGACCAGCCCCGGTTTTGTGCTTCTCGGTGTACCATGCAATGGCGTCCTAATCTGCCCCGATGTCGTGTAAGTCGGAATGCCTAACAATGGTATCCTATCCAGCTCCGGTGTTATACGACTTGGTCTGCTTGGTGACGGCGTCCAATCCAGCCTCGGTGTCCTGCAAGTCGACGTCCCAATTAATGGTGTCCTTTCCCACCGCGGTGATGTGCGGATCGGCGTCCCGGGCAACGCAGGTACCTGTTATGTTTTCCACTGTTTAGGCTGTGGCGTTTAGATGTTTGCAGTGATGACGACAGAAAGGTTTGTAAAGACTCTTCAAGAAGGCGATTGATTTCAGCGCGCTCCCTGATTTGGCTGATACTCGCGTACAATGACACAAAAATGGATGATCGGATTTATTAGTGGCAGGTAAATATGGTGCAGCAGCTCCTGTTGTTTGGTCGGGGGTCAGCGCATTTATCCATCATTTTGGAGGAATATTTTGACTATCCATGCTACCAACATTCAGGGAATTACTTTAGATACTTTATGTTATTCTTTAGACACGTTCAAAATTTCAGACTATGCTGTTTCGACACATCCACATTTTCCGCTGGTGAAATGACTTTGAAGACGTCTGCCAATGACGAGACAAGCGATATGATTGAAATAACTCCATGTAGGTGTAAAAATAGGCCTCAATCATTTCTCAAAATTCATTGATTAGATTTATTAGGCCTATTTTACATCTTGACACTCAACTTTCAATATTTGATGGGGGAGGGAACATACATCATTGGAGCATAAATCATGACCCTGCAAAATGAAATGCACATAACACGATGACGAATAACATGTAGCATTCATTATATATTTAAATCAGAAACTTTCAGTAAGTTACAGAGTGGGAAAATAAATCATGCTCGTAACATTATCTCTGTTTCCGGCTTCAAAGTCACCTTAAACCAAACTTCCTGCATTTAAGATATTCAGTTCCTTCTAGGTAACGGCACCCCAGGCTACAGTTAAGTCCCCAAAACTGATAGGTATCTAAACTTCAAAAAGTCTGAAGCAACGATATCCTACTGGTTGCATGTATGAGGTATATCACGAGCCACACGCAATGTTGCCGCCAACGATATCCTACTGGTTGCATGTATGAGGTATATCACGAGCCACACGCAATGTTGCCGCCAACGATTTCCTACTGGTTGCATGTATGAGGTATATCACGAGCCTGACGCAATGTTGCCGCCAACGATATCCTACTGGTTGCATGCATGAGGTATATCACGAGCCACACACAATGTTGCCGCCAACGATATCCTACTGGTTGCATGTATGAGGTATATCACGAGCCTGACGCAATGTTGCCGCCAACGATATCCTACTGGTTGCATG
>SDVV010021006.1:0-13211 GCA_016164225.1 Gammarus roeselii | reverse complement strand
CATGGAGAGCACACAATGTATGCGACCATGGAGAGCACACAATGTATGCGACCATGGAGAGCACACAGTGTATGCGACCATGGAGAGCACACAGTGTATGCGACCATGGAGAGCACACAGTGTATGCGACCATGGAGAGCACACAATGAATGCGACCATGGAGAGCACACAATGTATGCGACCATGGAGACCACAATGTATGCGACCATGGAGAGCACACAGTGTATGCGACCATGGAGAGCACACAGTGTATGCGACCATGGAGAGCACACAATGTGTGCGACCATGGAGACCACAATGTATGCGACCATGGAGAGCACACAATGTATGCGACCATGGAGAGCACACAATGTATGCGACCATGGAGAGCACACAATGTATGCGACCATGGAGAGCACACAATGTATGTACTTTCCTGTCACGAATGTACCTGTAACACATTTTTTCACCTCACGTACTAGCATTGCCACAGTTGTTTTAAGTGTCAGTTCTGGCCAAAAGTCGCTGTGTTAAGTACACTCGACTGTTCCGGAGGTTTGCTAAAACCCTATTCAAAATGATCCTCAGAAGTGAGTCTTTGAATCTCCTAGACTGTTAAGGTATGGCGATGGGGAAAGGCTTCCTGAACGGGCGTCCACTCATCGGCACATTTCTTTCGATATTTCTGTTCTACGAATGACACGGAAAAAGGTTTCAAGTTCAATGGATAGTATATCGAATTCTTCAGATTTCTGAGCACGCCTTAATTTTCTAGAAAGGCCTGCACTTGATACCATTATAGAAAGAGTCTAGACCTCTTTCAAAGTTCATTTTAAAATGTTCTTCTGTGCTAATACTAACTATCTTTGTAAGTTCTAATACTTCTGTGAGCTTAGGGGCGTTAACCCTGATCGATATCACTTACCGTAACAGTTCATAAAAGGAATGTGTCTTCACGTGAAGGTAAACTGTTATAAAATATCACTCCTGCGTGGATTTTTTGTTTATTTGATCAAATTCAGTTTTCTTGTACACCGATTCTCATATTTTGGATACAACCCATCCGAAAAATATATAGAAAGCCTGTAGGCACACATGTTCGGGGTTTAGTCATATGATTGCATGACTGTGCCATTCCCTGTATCTGGCACCGTTCAAATTTTGGTGTGAGATATCTCCAAGCGAATATCGGTCTTTGCTTGCCATTGATAGATATTTGCCAACAATATTGTAACAGCTAACAAGTATTATCAGCGCATTGATCGTCAGTTTACTGTATATGAGACCTGATCCTTTACTCCCTTGTTTTATGCTCCAAGATCTTCTCTTTGGATGGCTAAATACTCTCGACCGCACCTTTATTGTCTCTCGAGACAGGCCATGAAGCAATTATGTCATTGTGGAATCATTGTAAATGTCTGACTCATAGCCTTTTGGTGGGTTCTTTTCAAATGAACTTGCCTGATCGTATGATATTTTTTTAACCGTAGAAAATATTGTTGAAGTATAACACAACATGTTGCAAAAAATTCATAGCATTTTGTGATCGGCATCCCCGACCCCCACGTTTTTTTAAGTACACATGCGATTGTATTTGTATTGGCAATTATTGATTATCAACGATCACCCAATGAATTCTTTCCTTCTGTAGCGCACTTTTCCCTAGGTCGCCCTTCCCTTCGGATCTACGTCCTAAATCAAATGTTGGAAAATGTAATGTTTTCTACCTTTCCGCCACGACGGGAAAATAACAATAAATTGCGAAAGTGAATGTACGGTTCATTAGAAGAAGTAAGAAGCGAATTGGAGAAGAGTTCTATACAATACTCGAATGGAAGTGAACGTGGGCAACATTGGAAGAACCAGGGAGGGAATGGAAGAATAGTTCTATAAAGTCCTCTAACTTTAATAATCAATTTAGTATTGAAATTTATACATATGCTCCTTCGCTGTTTGACAAAGTATATTACGTTAGACGTTATTTAATATATATTTTTGTAAAGAGCCCGTCGATGTGTGTACGTGTTATGAGTTTTGCCATTCATTTTCTCATAAGTGTTCATATCATCATAATCTGTTTGTCTGAGAATTCATTAAGTCGTATTATTCAAGTCGATGCAGGAAATATTAGTATGGCTTTCTGATGAAGTATTTGTTTATGTTACCGATTAATTACGTCATTGAAGTTTGACATATACTCTAGGTTGACCTTCATGAATATTATTTAATTTTGTGATTGCTGTTGAGTTGGTAGGATATGTGTATTTCGCGCCACCATCGTCTACTCGTTACCGAATAGTATAAAACTCAATTGAATTCCTGTAAATTAAGCTCTTGAATTGAAAAATGTAATCATCGCTATTTCTCAATCCAGAAGTTTTCATTAATTAGTATATATAAATTAAATATATTACTGTGTGACCAAGTAACCCATTTACTGTATAGCTAGAATACTGCAGCCACGCTAACGGGCGTCAAATATATATTTAAAAAGTGTCACCTCCGAGCTTTGGTCACGATATCTCCGAAAATAACCCTCTGGCGACATTTCTCAGAATAGAACTTATGCACGTCAGACCGCAAGATGTCGCCAATGTCTGTCCAGCTGCTTATGCACGTCAGACCGCAAGATGGCACCAATGTCTGTCCAGCTGCTTATGCACGTCAGACCGCAAGATGGCTCCAATGTCTGTCCAGCTTTTGCTTGATACCGAATTTGTTTCCGTTGATGCCTTAAGACAAATCATATAATTTGTTATTGTCAAAATCATCGTCAACTGTCTTCAAGGAGACGCCATGTTTGTTTTAGTATTATCATTACACATTTTACAAACATGGCAACTACTGCGCCCACCAGCAAGGCATTGTTGGTTTCCATGTCGTATTTATTACTGTCGTTTTCAAAACAATAATAACAGTTGTGTCTTATATAGAGCCTCCTCGACAATTTTTGAACTATAATGCAAACAGTTAAAAATGTCCTAATAAGTGTTCAGGGCATCAACAGGAGTAAAATTAGTTGGCCCCCTCAAGCTCGACAGGCATGGATGCCATTTTGCGATCCGACATGCAAAAGCTCTATAGATGATAACATTTTTTTTTGTAATTATTACGTCAGGACAGAATATGAAGATGGATATGATGGTACAACATACAACTAACTGAAATTATTATCAGTCACCTACACACCAGAACAACCGGTGACATCCCATAGTTTGAGAAAATTCTAAAACAAACTCGTGAACAGCAAACAAATCCGCTACGTGCCTCCTCAGCTCGGATAACCATGAGGAACCTCTTCATTGAAAAAGTTCACCAGAGAACATTTAGGCTCAGAATTATTCCAATCAGAACATCGACAGCGTAAAAAATATGGTTTATTAGTCCTTCATGTGTTCTTACGCCTGTAGAGAATCCTTCCCAACGCTGGTGGAGAGTCCCTCCCTACGCTGGTGTAGAGTCCCTTCCTACGCTGGTGGAGAGTCCCTCCCTACGCTGGTGGAGAGTCCCTCCCTACGCTGGTGGAGAGCCCCTCAACTGTTTGTGTTGGCAAAATTTAATCCACGTTTGATTTATAAATCCTTTGTTGTCAAAATCATTCAATTGTTGTAGACATCACAAAAAAATTCAATTCATAATTATACTCTTCATGATACCCATAGGAAAAATAAAAAAAATACAGATTTTAAAGTTCTATTTTAATTGATCTGACTAAGAGGAACGACTGGACGATATTCAGGCCTGTATCATAAATAACTTTTGACCTGTTAAGCTGATGTACGTACCGGCATACTCTTAATTAATCAAAATATTTAGTCACGGCCCTGAGAAAAAGGCCGGTCTTGGGATATTGAGCTCCTGGACTATTAATAATTTGTTCTCACGTGAACTACCGCACAAAGCTCAGCTAAAAATTTAGGGGTGGATTATGAGCAGCCAAATAGTTGGCCGAGCATAATGCAGCTGTATTTAAGGGTGGATTATGAGCAGCCAAATGGTTGGCCGAGCATAATGCAGCTGTATTTAGGGATGTATTATGGTCAGTCAAATGGTTGGCCGAGCATAATGCAGCTGTATTTTTAACTGGGAGTCTTCCCATTATCTCATTCACAGAAATTAGCTAGCATGTCCAACATATTGGATCTCAAGCCTGTTATTCTCTTATAATTTTTTTTCATTTCTAATCCTAATCCTGAATGGACACAGTGTCCAATATTTTTTTTTAATAATAATTATTTTCTAATGTTTAGAACTACTTCCCATCACCCCGTCAAAAAGATGAGAAATTAAGTAACCATATGAACTGAACTTCGTGATCTGGAAGAGTTACAGTTCAGATAACCTTATATGTTCCAGTTCACCACTCGCTCCTATCAGCGTTAGCATGTGTTTCGTATCACCGTTTATCTTTGATTTAACCTTTACGCTTTCAATTGCTATAGCATAGTTGACACTGTCCCAAACATCATTAACTTCAATCTATTTGCAAACCCAAATTCATTTCATATTCAATTACACTGTGTAACTGTATTTTCGATAGTTTTATTGTCGAAAATTATGCAATTTACAAAATACGTTGGAAATGTATCGACTTAATAAATAAGAGGATGATCAAACTTTAGATTTATATTTTAACAACGATACAAAAACTGCGTCGTCATAAACTTGCAACATATTATCTACGGTTCATAGTATTGACCACAAGGAACAGCAGTACATCGCTCAAAACAACTATGAACAAAATTAGTCCACAGTTAGCTGGCGATCTCATTCAGTGAGGCTAGTAAGTCCATGGGTAAATTTTATTATAACTGTCATTGTTCTGTATTATAAAGTGAACCAAGATTTTTTGGAACAATCATGTTTCTGTGATAATAAAAAGAATTAAAAAAAGCACTTTATTTATTTACATCCGTCCTGCGCTGATCTAATAACATCATCCATTTAGCGTTGCTCTTATAACGTCATTCGTCCAGCGATTCCCTTATATAGTCATCCGTCCAGCGTTGCTCTTGTAACGTTATCCATCCAGCGTTGCTCTAATAACGTCATCCGTCCAGCGTTACTAAAAAACATCATCCGTTAGCATTGCTCTATCTACGTCATTCATCCAGCGTTGCTATAGTGACGTCCTTCATCCAGTGCTGCTCTAATAACAACATCCGTCCAGCGTTGCTCTGATAACGTCATCCGGCCAACGGTGCTCTAATAACTTCATCTGTCCTGCGTTGCTCTATCAACGTCATCTTGCCAGCGTTGCTCTACTAACGTAATCCTGCCAACGGTGCTCTAATAACTTCATCTGTCCTGCGCTGCTCTATCAACGCCATCTTGCCAGCGTTGCTCTAATAACGTCATCCAGCCAACGGTGCTCTGATAACTTCATCTGTCCTGCGTTGCCCTATCAACGTCATCTTGCGAGCGTTGCTCTAATAATGTCATCCGGCCAACGGTGCTCTAATTACATCCTCCTTCCAGTGATGTTATATTGTGTAGATTCTCAAATGTTAATGCCATCGATATTAAACGTTTACTTATGATGAGGAATTTAGTTATTGAGAGATTTTTTCAAGGATATCCAGAGCACAAATGGATTTAAGAAATTTGCATAAAGTTTTTTTATTATATGTCCGGAAAAAAAACTTCCAGCAGAGGTAAAAAGTTAACCATTATCAGTATGCATACAGTCAATGAGTTGATGTGCAATAATCTTTTCCAGCAATTTTGAAGTTACAGGTATGAGGCACATGGATCATTGATGTGAAAGGTCATTTACCTCCCCCTTTTTATGGATAGCTTTGATTAGCGCGCGTTTCTAATTTTGAAGGAAAGGATATGCATGACAGAATAATTTCTAACCCATCCTTGAGGTACTGTAATGCTATTCCATCGTTCCCACAAGAATTTGTATCGTCAACCGCGTGAATAATCGTAACAATTTCAATCTGATTTCCGGGCTTGGTGTCCACATTTGGTCCTTCTTGCTGGATGAGTCGTTATGAAATGGAACTGAGACCGAGTTAGCTTATGCATTACGAGTGTTTCGTGAATTCCCGATGAAACTTTGTTGTGTTGGCTCATTACCTCTTCGTATGTGTGTTTTCTAACATTAGCGAAAAGCATATTTAATGATTCTGCTGTTTCTACAGGATTTTCATAATTTGAAGACTCAATGATCCCAATGATGTTACGAATCTGTTTCGTTTTTTTCTTGATTTCCAAATCAACAAGGTGCGCAGTTCTCTTTGCTTTGTCTATTAGCTTTTTGTGCGTTCCTCATCGGTTGGCAAACTACTCGTAGGACATTTAAAACACGCGATTCATCAGCTAAATCCATGATCTTTGCGTCGGTGTTATTTTTGTCCGCATTATTGTTGGCTTGATCTTTCAGAAACCTTTGGAAATATTTTGGGTTTTGTATTTCCTGGTTGAGTTGAGGAGTCATCCAGCTGATTGGAGGGCTTATTAATTTATTTGTGACTATTGGTGCTATTGTGTCGAGGGTTGCTGAAATCGTGTATGCAATAATGGCCGATTGAATATTCACATCGTCCGTATTACGCATGTTGTTTCAGCGAGTCTCGTGAGTAGTTTTCTTTTGTTCTATACGTCCACACGACAGCTTTCCGTTTTTATTTACGTAGTGGTCAGGCAGCTTATTTTTTTCTTGTGGTCGGCAATAGACTCCCAGACGTTGATGTTCATGACAGACGATTGATTGTTCGTGATTATCAGATCGAGCAATGAGCTACTTTGTTTTGTGGTTCTGGTTGGCTCCTCAATGAGCTGTTCTAGTTTTAGTGTATGAATTATTGAGCCCAACTTATTTGGCTTTAATTGATTGTCAATGAAATCTCCTAAGACGTACATGTTCTTTTTCAAATTAGCTGCTGTCTCGAGATTGGATTCTATGTAGCTGAATGACTGGTTGCTGGTTTTGGGAGGTCTGTAAATAGCTCCGACAATACATGATTTGGCTTTCTTTACTTGGACGGTAATCCAAATATCGTCAACTTGGTCTCCGTTTCGAACCGTTTTCAATGTCCTGGCTATGTGCTAATTTTTAGCTAAGATGCAGGCGCCGCCTCCTCTCTTACCTCGGTCGTTTCTGAACAGTTCGTATCCAACTATCTGAATAAAGTTACTGTCCATGTTTGGTACCAGCCATGTCTCAGTGAGACAGAGTATATCAACATCTTCATCAATTATCATTAGTTTGATCTGGTCTATCTTAGACAGGAGACTTCTCCCATTTTATGTGTTTTATTCGTATGTGGCCTTTGTCTTTTAACCGAGGCTTGCTAATCTCGTCGCCTGGCCCACGAAGGGCACAAGTGCCGTCTAGTCACACGTGCTCTGTCGCGCTACAACGCATATTGCTACGATATAGGTTGTTTCTGTCGATGACCGCGGTACTGTCGGTAATGAAGTCCTGGCTGTCGAGGACGTGGCCATGCTCGTCCTCTGAGTAGATGCAGGTGTCAGGTGCATCATACAGGGCAGTGAATTTGTTGGAGCAGAAGTTTCTACCCTTTGATGTTCTATTTGTATTGGAGAATTTTACAAATTTCTGCATGGGGACAAGTGCACCATAGTGACTGTCATTTAGGTGATTGAATACCTTGATACCTTGCTGGTTGTTATTTAAGTGGGGCTGAAAAAGGGCAATCTGATGTCCCAGAGCATTGTTCAGCATTGAGAGAATTATGTTTCCCAGGGGTTGATTGCACTTTCTGTTGTTACTTATATATCTGGTTGACTTCTTTGTAATCGTTTTTCGGGATAAAACGCAATTAGTAGTCCATGTGTGTGTCGGCTACCTTCCATGCGGCGCTAAGTAACGAGACAATGTCTTGTTTGGGACAAACCTAATTTGGTATTTCATTGATTGGCTAAGGGCATGTATCAGGCAATGGCCATCTGTGGGGGTTGACATTGACTGTAGTTTTAGGTAATTCAAGACCCAAGGGATTTTATTTCCTCTGTGGATATGTGGATTTTTATAACCTGTATCCCTGCTTGTTTGTGAATAGCTGCAGTTGTTATGTGGACTATGGATAGGCGCCTAATGGGAACTGTTGGTCTGAGGATGATAATAGGGCGTTGGCTGGGAAGACGAAAAGGTTCTGAATAGGAAGTGTTGAGATCGAAATGATATGAGCGCACTGATTGGAATCTGTTTGCATGAGAATGATGATGGGGTTCTGATTATTGTAAGCTGTTCACATGGGGAGGCTGAGGAGGCGCTAATTGGAAGCGGTTGGGGAGGAGATGATGAGGAGGCTCTGGCTGGAAGTTGTTGATGAGAGGATGGTGAGGGGGCGCTGACTGCAATCTGTTTGTGTTTGGATGATGAGGACCGCGCTGATTTGGAGTTGTTAGTGTAGAGGTAAGGAGGAGGCGCTGATTGAGTGCTAATGGTGTGAGTATGGTGAGGAGGCGCTGATTGCGTGCGGTTTGTGTTTGGATGACGCGGGGTCGCTGATTTGGAGTTGTTGGCGTGGAGGTGATGAGCAGGCGCTGATTGAAAGCTGCTGGTGTGTGTATGGTAAGGAGGCGTTGACTGAGGGCTGTTTGTGCTGGGATGATGAGGAGTGACTGATTTGGAGTTTTTGACGTGGAGGTGATGAGGAGGTGCTGATTGGAAGCTGCTGGTGTGAGTATGGTAAGGAGGCGTTGATCGGGAGCTGTTTCTGTTGAAATGATGAGGGGTGACTGGTTGGAGATGTTGGCGTGGAAGTGATGAGGAGGCGCTGATTGGAAGCTGCTGGTGAGAAGATAGTAATGAGGTGTTGACTGGGAGTTGCTTGTATCTGAATGATGAGGGGTCACTAATTTGGAGTTGTTGTCGTTTGTGTGTTGAAGAAGCAATAATAGGAAGCTAAAGGTGAAATGACGATAAAAGGATGCTGGTTGGGAAGCATTGGTGCAGGGGGGATAAGGGGGAGCCACTGATTGGTAGCTGTTGGTGTAGGGGTGGTGAGGAGGCGCTGTTTGTTAGTTGTTGGTATAGGGGTGGTGAGGAGGCGCTGACTAATAGTTGTTGGTACAGTGGTGGTGAGGAGGCGCTGATTGGTAGTTGTTGGTATAGGGGTGGTGAGGAGGTGCTCATTGGTAGTTGTTGTTGATATGGGGTTGTTGACATAGAGGTGGTGAGGAGTTGTTGTGATAGGGGTGGTGAGGAGGCGCCGATTGGTAATTGTGGGTATAGGGGTAGTGAGGAGGCGTTAATTGGTAGTTGTTGGTATAGAGGTGGTGAGCAGGCGCTGATTGGTAGTTTTTAGTTTAGGAGTGGTGAGGAGGCGTTGATTGGTAGTTGTTATAGGGGTGATAAGGAGAAACGGAAGGGAAGCTGTTATTGTGCTGATGTTGAGGATGCGCTGATTGGTAGTTGTTGGTATAGGGGGTGATAAGGAGGCGCTGTTGGGGAGCTGTTGGTGTGCGGATGGTGAGGAGGCGCTGATGGGTTTTATTGGTAAAGGGGTGATGTGGAGGCACTGATGGGGAGCTGTAGTCGTAGTGTTAGGGTATAACTGGCTTAGTTTGGTGTGCAGAGGCATTGGTGACAGGTGAAGCCGATGGATGGAATGCACGTGGCTTAGTCTGGTGTGCAGCGGTGGGAGAAAGGCGTGGGGTGTGCGGCTGGAGCGTAGAGGGATTGGTTTGGTGTGTAGCGGCTTGGTCTAAGGACGGAGGGTTATGAGACGCATTAAGATGGAAAAGCTGCTTACATGTCGTGTGTGCAAATGCGTAGTGCTGTGCCCTTGGTTTATAAGCTCGTAGGCGGGGATGAACTGAAGGAAGGTAATCGCGCTCTACGTGCGTGTGTTTGTTCTGGTAGGGTTTTCCGAGCCAGCTGGTCCTGTGTGTTGGGTTGTAGTACCTGAAAGAGCGACGGTAGCTGTCTTGGTGTTGAGGTAAGTGCGTCGTTTGGGCAGGGCAAGGGGGTGCACAAGATGTTGGTGTTGTGTACGGTGTCAGTTGGTCGTGAGTGTATGTAGTCAGCTGTCTTGTGACCAGTTAACGGTAGAAGAGGCGTGGGCCGTGACAGTGTGTAATTGACCGACTCGTGATTTTGTGTCTGCAAAAGAGCGGGACGGAAATGTGGCAGCAGGAATCAAAAAAAGAGAGAGCACGAAAATATCTACATATGGTTGCCATTGTGATAGTTGTCATCTGGCAGTACTTCAACTTAGTGAGGAACGTAACGGGCTACAATGTTGAGGTGCTTGGCCGTTCCTTTTCTATTGAGACTTGGACTATTTGGGGGAAACAATTCAGCGTCGCAAGTTTTAGTGATTCTGTTCCTTAGTTTACCGGTTGGAATAACACGGAGATTCATAGAGTAGCATAGGTTCAATTGATTCGAGTTTGGTGGCTTCAGCAATGTATAACCTTGCTAAGTCTTTAGGTTCTAGTCCGTTGATTTTATGGCAAGTACATTTCCTTGTGAGGTCATCCGGTTGTACATTTGCTATGATGCCATCGCCTAGGAGGTCTGTAACAGAAGGTTTTGTAGTTTCTCCTGAAACGCTGTTGGCATTGTGCAAAGCAACGGTTGACTGTGTTGTTAGTTGGGTCTCGTTTGCTGTTTCGGTAGCCATGCAGTGTGTGGCTGGTAGGCCATGGGAAGCAGGGCTGGAGATGTGACGGTTCGCTAGTTGCTGAAGGGAGGTTGCTAGGGGTTCATTTACGAAGGAATGGGAGATCGAGATGGTAAGTTTGAAGTTATTGGAGAAGTATCAGCTGGAGTTTCTTCCATGAGGGCGGTGGCTACTAAGTTCTTCAATATTGCAGTGAAACTACCGACTTTAAATCGTTTATTTTAATGTTTTTCGTCTTTCTTTTACAATTTGCTTCGGCACAATGAAAAATTTACGTCACTTCTGAAACAAGCACAGCTTGTGCAGTCACTCTTGCTACACGGGCAGCAGGGCTTTTTGGTAGGGATGTCACGAGGAAGTTCCATTGTTGCAGTTTAGATACAGAAATAAGGCGAGTTGCAGTGTGCTTAAAATTTAATTTTATGCAGTGGGTTGTGGTGCAAAATAGTTAAATATGCCTCCAATGATTATTCAATTTTCTCTGATGAAGAGTTTATGTGTAGTACAGAATAACACGTCACGTGATCCTATTGGTGTACAACAAATAAATTAAAACAAAAACGTGCTGAAAGTAATCGTTATAAATTACACGAGTAATTTATAGTTAACATAGGCTGGCCCCTTGAAGGCATGATGCTATGAAGCATTGAATAACACGTCGCGTGATTCTTTTGTGAACAACAAATAAATTAAAACAAACTGCGCGGAAAGTAATAATTGTAAATTACATGAGTAATTTATAGTTAACATAGGCTGGCCTCAAGAAGGAGGGTGCTATGAAGCATTGAATAACACGTCGTGTGATCCTATTGAGTAAACAAATAAAAAACGCCCTGGAATTACACTTCACGAGGTCTTATAGTGTACAACAGGTAAAAAGCGCACTGGAGATAGTCTCTTCTAAATTACAGGAGAAATTGTTATTTAACATAGGATATGGTACGCTGTCGACAGTGCTCAGAACTGAAGTGAACCTGGGAGATTGTGTGTCTCGGTGTCGAATTAACTCACTATCAAACTTCGAAAAATTATAATCGGTGGTTTAAAAATCAATTGTAATAATAACAATCAATGAGGCCTATAAATTTAACACAAAAAATAAAACATGGTTGAAAAATTGCAAAACTTAAGTGTACTGAGAAATGTATGCCTCAATCCGCTTCAAGATTATTTTAGTCAAGTAAAATTTAAAATAATCGGACGAACGAACAATCGAGCCCAATTAAGTTCTGACAGAGGTTTAGAAGTACAGAAATAACAAACATTGAGGCTTTGTGGAATTCTGATCAACGTATACAATTATTTTCTAAGTAACGGACAATGAGACATTGTTGAGTTCCGTGGAACGAGAGGAAGACGTAACACTCCCGGCACTTTGAAAAGCAACAAACAATTAAACCGCGTGAAATAATTTTTCTCACAGTTGATGTACTGACTTTCAAAGCGGGTTTGAGCGCCCAGTGCCGCAGTTGCTGGGCAGACTCTCTGGGAATCTGGTGGTTGGTGTTGTACGCAGGTCTCTTGACTGGAGGGTGTAGTGCCTGCTCCCGTGTTTGTCAGACGAGCGCTCGGCGAGCCCACGCTATAGCAGCAGCCGACGGTCCTAAGGGTGCGATGTTTGGCTCTTGGCTGAACCTTTCAAAGAATAAGGCTCTCGGTCGATGAGTCCTGACCTCTTGAAAGCAGTAATTCTTGAGTTGGTGGGTTCGGGCTTATGACTGACGTGCCTCTTGGCGGCCGGCCTCATGGAGGCGTGTTGCTGTCAACTGCTATGCTTCTTGCGGCCCAGTTGTTGCGTGGCGGTGCATGTGATTGCAAGGCTGGTACCAGTCGATTATTGGTGTAGGTGGACGTGGTAACTGTGATTTAGATGTAAGATGTGGTGTCTTCTAGCATCATTTTCTGGTGTTCACTGAATTGAGTTGTATGGGGAGAGCATTCACGTGTGTGGCCTGATGAGCGAGGCCGAGTGATGAAGAAGAGCGGTGTGCGGAAGTAGTGCATTGTACTAGAAGCAGGGTTAAGGCAGCCTATCGGCAGGAGATGAACAGAAAACCGATGTTAGTGGGTAGGGGAGGGGGGCTTGGTTTTGGGGCTATGGGCTACTCCTGGAGCTTGTGGGGTAGTTATTGTGTATACTCACTTCACTTGAGACATTTTCAGTGGAAATTTCACAGTATCTCGTTAAAAAAAAACAATTAACGTGATTTTTCTTGAATAAATAACTGATGAAAGTTTCTCTTCGATTATATTATTGACGTAAAATTTCTTCTTGATCAAGTAATTGAAAGATCTCTTCACGTTTTCCAAACAGCCCCCACAATGCACGTTTGCTACATTTCGAGAGCAGCCCTGAGGCACGTCCAAACTCCACGACATCGGGACAAGATATGTAATAAAATGAATCCTGTTAGTCGGAGGTAACATAGGTATGCCGAAGTCTGTCAGAGAATATGTTTCATGAAATGAGGCGAAGCTCAAACTGGCGATCATCATTTAACATTGCCATATGACTATCTGGGGTAAAAGTTCCAGATGTGCGGTACTGTAGTGGAAGGATGGGTATAACCTGAATTGGCGTTATTTCGACACTAATGGGGAAACGAAGTTATGTTATCATTGCAGAAT
>SDVV010021005.1:0-13211 GCA_016164225.1 Gammarus roeselii | reverse complement strand
CTACTCATAAGGTTAGAGTTCGTACCGGACATCATCGCCCGAATAACTGTGACTATGATGCACTTGCCTTAAGGTAAGCGTCCATAGCCCTGCTCAGAATGTTCCTCAGCGGGTTCTTGGAACCATAAGGGGTTCACGGAATGCGATTGTTGTTCGAGATACCGGCTGTTCGGACAACGCAGATCAATGAACTTCGGTTCAATTTAGTACAATTTAAATAAACATTGAAGGTACGGATTGCAATATGCCAGGAATAATTTATGACTGGTCAGTAATTCCTTGAAATATTTTCCAGCATCTCCGAGAATATGACGCTTACCAACTTACGAATGTTCATCCCCCTCCTTAGGGATGGCGTACGCGATGCTGGCAGAGGTTCCTCCCATCCTAGGCCTGTACACGGCATTCTTCCCAGTGCTGGTTTACGCCTTCTTTGGAACATCACGACACGTCTCCATGGGTGAGCACCCGAAAGAATATCCATCGTGTGTTCAGTAACCAGGATACAAACGTTGAAGAAC
Source organism: Gammarus roeselii (assembly GCA_016164225.1). Classification (NCBI taxonomy): domain Eukaryota; kingdom Metazoa; phylum Arthropoda; class Malacostraca; order Amphipoda; family Gammaridae; genus Gammarus; species Gammarus roeselii. The sequence goes on along the minus strand of SDVV010021005.1, from coordinate 12,690 downwards.
ATTTGTATCCTCACCCAACTATAATTAGTGAAGATTGTTCTAAAGGCCCTCTTAATTTCAGCGCAATATTCTATCACGTGATACATGTGTTCGATCTCTAAGTGACTTGGCTTGCAGACAGATTGTAACATTCACCATTTTTTATATTGAAAATTATGTGAAAATGTTATGGGAATAGAAATATGACCGTATCTGGTCTCAAAGCACTGACCTTTTGTCGCGCACAGCAACGCAAGTTGTGTGTACCTTTTTTTAGAACTGACAGCGTTCACCTGGCTTACGCTTGTGCTGTTGATGAATAGCAAAAAGACGATCAATTTAGGAAGTGATCTAAAATCTGCGTAACAAATTAAATTAAATCAACATTCCGGCATCAGTTGTTACTATACAGATCCCTTTAGTTTATAGGCAAACTTCTGTTAGTCACACACGAAGCCTCGTATTTACCTCGAGTCAGCTCACACCGAATCCGACCTGTTGCCAGAGTGTGGAAACCCAAAACGCGGGGTATCGATACCTTCGATGATTATTATTATTATTATTATTATTATTATTATTATTATTATTATTATTAAACATTCAATTCCATCGTCTGGCAATAGGTTTTCAATTCTTAAAATAATTACCCTCCTAAATATTAGACATAAAGCCTCATTATCAAATTCACTCTTTGAATCACCGGAAACGAGAGTTCAATTTGAATTCGTCTCAGTTCATCTCCAGGGGCCGCCGGTTCGTGTTTCAAAGGGCAAAATATTATTTACAATAGTATGATGAGTGTACATACAGAAAACGTACATTTTGAGAAAATAATCACAACTACATAGCGCTGGGAAAACCAGTGACACGCAGAATTGAAAAACAATTCTTCTTAAATATGAGATATGATACTTCATTATCAAGTACACGATTTGAATCAACGAAAACGAGAGTTCAAATTGAATTCGTCGCAGCTCATCTCCAGGGGCAGTCGATTTGGATTTCAATGAGCGAACTATTATTTACAAGAGTATCATCAATGTTCATACAGAAACCATCTATTTTGAGAAAATAGTCACGATTACATGGCGTTGGGAAAACCAGTGGCACGCGGGGTTTGAAAATTACAAATACATTGGGTGGGAAATAACAAATAGATGGGCGTGGAAAATAACAAGTACATGGGGTGGGAAACACGCATAAAAGCTACCACAGGAAGCAAATCGAAAACTGTAGATAAAAAAATCTAATAGAGAAAAGCCAAGATGCTGCTCCGACATTTTGATAGGAATGCCATGTTAAGACTGAATCACAGCTCCCGACGGGATGGCTAGAAGGCCGAAAGAGCATTACAGGCTTATGCGTCACAGCGCTTACACTTGCAGACAGCGCGTTACTAACAATCTGATAAGTTTTTTTGGTCGTCCTAGGTACATTCGCAGTGGCCTGCCTAATGACCGGCAAGGTGGTGGGAGATCTGTCCACTAAAACGTGCCCATCTACGACTACCATCTCCATCACCCTCATGGAGCCCACCAGTGCCACTGACTTTGCGGGGGTTACCCAACAAACAAATTTCCCTAATCGTGCTTACCTGGACCAGAGCCTCAAAGACCTAGGAGACAAGTTCCTCAACTCTGCCTCCCTGGCCTATGCCGTCAAGAACGTCAGCTCTGGGGACCTGGGACCGGTGGTTGCAGGGACCGGGAGCACTACTCGAGAGCCCGGAGCACAAGAAGGAATGACAGATACGGTTCAGTTCACCAACATACAAGTCGCCGTGGCGGTCTCTTTCATGGTTGGTGTGTGGCAGGTGAGACACTTCACATTTATGCAGAGCTGCAAGGGCACAAAAATACCAAGAGGGCTGTTCTTGCGGGAGTTTATTTTAAGTCAGTTAGAAATAATTTAAATCGTTCATATCTATACAGCATCGTTTAATAATTATATTCATATTTTACACAGCTGAATCTCCCAGTAGATGCTACACTCCTTGGATGAAATTTGTTCATCCAAACACTACTTTGAATTTTTTTAAATCCTGGTAAGCAGACACAATAAAAAACGTTATAAATTGGTTCTGTAATCAAAATTAATTTCATATTTCCGTTTTTGTGAAAGATTCTCGTGATTTCCGTGATTATTTTGTGGGGTTCCATTCAAGCAGTGGCAGCGAGAAGCTGTGTCCCTAAATAAGAGTTCCCACGTACTGTTGTCGTATTGCTGCAGCTTGGCGTGTGCGCGTCCTCCTAATCGTGCCCCTGAAGAGGATGTGCGGCCAGAGCCGCTACAGCGGGTATCGGGGGTCTCAAAAATACCATCTTCATAAGGGACGAAGTTGGTGGGTTAAGTATAATGATGAACGGTTCATGGATAAAGTTTGATGTGGATTATTTCTTGACACTCACGCAACCCTTAGCCGTGGCGCAGTGCAAAGCTAACTGGGAGACTCTTAGTGCAGATATATATACGTATAAATATGTCACATTGTTCAGACTCCTTTTTTCCACTTATCAGAAACATGGTAATAATACCATTGACGTAATCTTAGGAAGACACGAGGAGATTACGCGACCGATGCATGCAGGGAATAAAAAAACTGACTTTGATTGTGCAGTGAGTATGTACATGACAACAGACCCAGTGACGAAGTTACGAAAACTGATGAGAAGTTTGATAATGAGTTAAGGGGGCAGATAGTCTACGGTGCATCTACACGAACCCCAAAAAATGTATGGCAATAGAAATTGGTCGTATGGCCGAAACTAATTCCCACTCAGACCTCACTTGCTACAGTGCTATAGGAGCTCAATTACCCCAAAGGGGTGGGGCTAACATGTTCGTTCACGCTCGAAGTGATATCAACCGTGGTCGGTTGATCGTGAACACTCACCACTTGTTGGTATTAACATGCGTGCGGTATTGATGACGTATTATGAAGGAGCGAAGAAGAAATACTGCAATGACCAAGAACACGACTAGTACATTAGCACGAATGAGTCAATGAGTTTTAGATCAGGTAATGATACTCACATCAGAGTATGATTTATTGAGTATTAGATCAGGTAATGATACTCACATCAGAGTATGATTTATTGAGTATTAGATCAGGTAATGATACTCACATCCAAGTATGATTTATTGAGTATTAGATCAGGTAATGATACTCACATCCAAGTATGATTTATTGAGTATTAGATCAGGTAATGATACTCACATCAGAGTATGATTTAATGAGTATTAGATCAGGTAATGATACTCACATCAGAGTAGTCCAAATGATGATGAAACACACCGCATCAGCACATACAGAGAATGTGCCGGAGCAATAAGCGGGTGAACTATTCATACGCAAGTTGAACGAATCACCTGCTAATAAATGCAATAGAGATACTCGTTGGATTAGCCTAATCGAGACATGCCCTGGTGTCCTAGGACTTGTTCTCACACCCTGGGGTACTGCACTTGAGGTGGACTGATTCATTGGCGCCGCAAGCAAGGTTCATTCGCTATGTCAGCTCATTGTAAGATTGTAATAACCGTAACCACAGCTAACGAGATCAGTCTGTTGAATACATCTTGGTTCCATACATAAGAGGAACATCAGAATGAATACAGAGAATGCTAAAGCACTACGATGCAAGACGGTCCAATAAATTTGTAACATTTTTAAAGCCTAAGTGTACTACACCAAAGTTATTCTATCTAAAAACGCCCAATACGTCGGCAAATCTAGATGAGATGTTCGAGTGCGCGTCTCGAAAACATAAAAACAACGTAAACAGACGCCAAAAAACGCTCCAATTGCACTAACAATCTAGAAACTTACAGAAAGAAATCAAAATGTTCCCCAGACGCTTTTTGGTGACCTGTCACACCCTACGAGTCGATGAGCGCTGCATCAACAGAAGTATAGACTTGCCGCCTGCTGCCTGCCTATACACCAGCCTAAACGTTTGCCTGCACCATCATAACAACTCAGGCATGTGGCACCTGGCTGGCCATATACAAGCCTAAACGTTTGCCTGCACCATCATAACAACTCAGGCATGTGGCACCTGGCTGGCCATATACAAGCCTAAACGTTTGCCTGCACCATCATAATAACTCAGGCATGTGGCCCCTGGCTGGCCATATACAAGCCTAAACGTTTGCCTGCACCATCATAACAACTCAGGCATGTGGCACCTGGCTGGCCATATACAAGCCTAAACGTTTGCCTGCACCATCATAACAACTCAGGCATGTGGCACCTGGCTGCCCATATACAAGCCTAAACGTTTGCCTGCACCATCATAACAACTGAGGCATGTGGCACCTGGCTGGCCATATACAAGCCTAAACGTTTGCCTGCACCATCATAACAACTCAGGCATGTGGCACCTGGCTGGTCATTGAAAGCGACCAAAGTGACAGCCGGCTACTTTAGAGACAGTCTATAAGGATGACGATATGCGACTAAGGCGTCTAACGACGTGAAGACGTTTCATAGGAACGTTCTCTGTGAAGACGTTTCATAGGAACGTTCTCTGTGAGGACGCATCTTTTCTCCAAATAAGAGTCCCACCAGATGGTGTTCGACCTGCTGCAGCTAGACCAAGCATGAGTGTTCCTATAATATATGTTCTTACAGTTGGTTTGTTCCACCCACTGCGACTAAAGCAAGTGTCTGTTTCCCTAAATATGTGTTCCCAAAGATGTTTTTTTATCTACTGCAAATCGGGCAAGTGTGCGTGTTCCTAAATACGTGTTTCCTATAGATGATTCTTAGCTTGCTGTTGTTAAACCAAGCATGCGCGTTTTTAAAATAAGCGTCTCTACAGATGGTGTTCGGCCTGCTGCAGCTGGGGCAAATGAGCGTGTTCCTCTCCGACATGCTCATCTCCGGCTTCACCACGGGCGCGGCCTGCCACGTGCTCTCGTCTCAGATCAAGCACATCCTCGGCATTACGACCGTACGCTACAGCGGACCTTTCAGTCTCGTCTACGTGAGTGACCTTTCGCATAACTGCAATGGCAATAAAGTGCCTCAGGCCGCAGGTACACGAAACAACGGAATCTTTTTTGTTTAGTTAAAAAAAGCAATACTGTGTCGCTTTGGAAAAATATAAAATGTTTCCAGCGAACAAAGACTCTTAGCCTGATGTTGTCTGTCACAGCAGACCCATCAAGTCTCCCCGCACTGTCAACTATTTGTATAATATCCTGTCATTCAACTATGATTTTTTTTCATTATTAAGATTTTAATTTGAATTCTAAAAAAAAATATCCAAGCGTTGAGTTGTTCGCAGACTAGGAAACGTAACGGTTCATATTTAGATAAATTAAATTTCATTATAGTTCACTTTAGTACACCACAAAACCTTTCAAATTATGATTTGCGTGCTATCAAAAAGCGGGTAAACAGAATGTGCGCAAGCATTCGGTTGTACTGTGTGGACAGCAACAAGTGTGGACAGCAACAAGTGTGGACAGCAACAAGTGGGGACAGCAACAAGTGTGGACAGCAACACGTGGGGACAGCAACAAGTGGGGACAGCAACAAGTGGGGACAGCAACAAGTGTGAACAGCAACAAGTGTGGACAGCAACAAGTGTGGACAGCAACAAGTGTGGACAGCAACAAGTGAGTAGGATGAGTGTCATTCTGCAATAATACTATTGAATAACAACGAATAACGAATATTATTGACGAAAGTTCACATTCAATACTATCCAACCCATTAGTCATCTGTACAAAGAACCGATAAACCAAAGAACCGTCGCATGTGTGTCTCCATCTCCGATGATACCCTAACATATTCCACCACAAAAAGACCCTAACCGAACTCCAATAACTACAACAAGAAAGAAACAGTTTCACCGATTTGACCTGCCGTTGCAACCTGTTCAGTAACCGCGCACTGACCTTTCCGAACACTTGAAAAGCACATTCAATACCAAGGACCGACTGGACATTTGTCCATACACTTCCCGAGAGGAACTGGGCTTCAATATTGGCCGATCAGTTTTGAACGTCCCCACCAAAGGTGAAGTTGGCTTCACCATCAATGTAGGCCCAAAACACCCGAGTGACGCTCTATTGTCCAAGACTAGCATGAAGCAAAAGACTTGCACAATCTCTCCACACTCAACCTACTCCAAGAGCTCAGGCTTGATTTAAAGCGAGGATCTTGCAAAGAAACATGTTATGAGTTCACAACCGAACTCGTTTGGTATATCGGTCGTTTGAACGAGGCTTCAACCGCTCACATCATTAAACCAAAAAGGAGCAACACAAAGACCCTTCTACTAAAATTCAACTGCCCTAACCTACCAAAATACGTAGCCATACCTTTCCTTGATTCTGAAAAACGGGGCTACCCCCTTCATCAAACGTCCCATGCAATGCTATAAATGCCAAAAATAATGGCACAGCAGGAAAATTGTAATGGAAGACAAACAACGTACATTGTTTGCTAGACAACTAAAACAGACAGGATGATGCCCAGTCATACCCATCCAAAGAATCCCGCTGCTTCTACTACAAAATAATGGTCATCCCACTAGACACAAATACTGTTCATAGAACAAAAGAGAGTGAGAGAGAAATCCAACGATTCCAAGAAGATAGCAAAGTTGGCGGACGAGAGCTTCGATGCATTCCCTACAGGTTGACTCTTCCCATCAAGAATAAGGACTAGCACCATGCCCTACTCGCTTCCTTGTAACACTTCAAAATAGTGGTGTAAGCAAATTGGCCCCTTCAATAAATCCATTCAGAACGATGGAATCACTCGTACAACGACTACGAAGAAAACCGGAAAGAGTCCTCAATCATGGATGGGAGTGTCTAACCCACGCCATACAATCTAAACAAAATACTGCAATACAAAACATTGTCCGTATTGACAAACACAGAGTAACTGTTGAAGCTCACCGTCCTTTAATTCCAAAAACCTAATCATGCATACACGTTTTGCAATACCCCAATCACAAACCTGAATACTTTTGCAGCCGGCTTGGCAGAGGATTACGGAGCTACTAAAATTTATCTCTCGCACAGAAACAATCCACGAAACCCTCGTTTCAAAGCAAACATCATTACATTCCGAAGAATTAATGCCCCAAAATTCATTGCGATTCAGGCTGAGCAAGGAAAAATGAAAATTTACCCTATAACAATATTACCTATGATGTGTCCACAAGCCTCGAGTACGGCCATCAAACATTGCAAGCCATGTACTGTTCAACGCTATAGGAGAGGCAGGCTTCCGCGACTGCCCAAAACGTAGCAATCATAAAGAAATAAACGTAACACAAAATTACGGCGAGGTCACACGGAGACAAGTCGTTCAAATATGACAAGACGAAAATACATACCACAACGATTTTGCCAAAACAGTAAAATCAACGAATGAATCTAACCAAGCAGATGATACCTATACACCGTCGACAATACTTCCCAACACGATCTCGATTCGTCCCCTTAGCAACAACACATCACACCGAATCCAATTATCGCCACCGTAATAGAGGCGAGTCTCCCTAACAATGAACCCATTGTTGTTCAGGTGGACTCCACGAGGCCTACTGTTCCCTCAGTTGACCACACCACTACAAAAAACAATGAACCGGAATGACGTCGATATTTCCGATGCCGATCTTGATATCCTCAATTCCCATCTACAACTAAACAGACAGATAAGTTACAGTCCACGAACGGCAGCTTGTAGAGCTCGTGATGCAGACCGACCTGCCAATCATAACCGAGACAACATCCAACGAAACCCAAACGGAGAAAAGCAATTCCTTTTATTGCATGCTCTACATCGCAACATCTCAGCAGCGGGAATGATCTTCGACCGCGTGAGGACGTGAAGGAAATCTACAAAGAAGGACTCATGCCATAAATAGCCTTGCAGCCGAGCACCTCAAATGACACAAATAACCCTCACGCCACTACTCAGCAGGTTAAGAGGCTCTCCATGAGGCTCTCCATGAAATAAGTCTTTACACACCTAAGAAACAAACACAAATATCGTGCACCCTTCTCCTCCTACCAAAGCACTCACAGTAGTGAAAGTAGTAAGTCTAGAAGATCATGTACACTCGAACGGACGCTCACGATCAAGGACTCTTAGACAGACTCGGATACATGACCTCTAAGAAAGCCCCAAACAAGCCCCGCGACCACTGCAGACCATCAAGGTCGGAACGTGTATTACGTACGAAGTGAATAACAATACTGCAATGGAACATCCAGAAATTCCGAAACGAGAAAGACTAGTCACCATCTATACTTTCTATCCATAAGCAACTAGTGAAAGAACTGTAGGAGATAGAACTCCATGTGACTGCCACATTCACAATTCTTCAATATGTTACACACCGTCGTAAAGGCCACCACAATGCGACTGTTTACAGCGGAGTGGTTCTCCAGACCCATCAATCACCACCTTCTTCCCTGACAAAATAACTCCAAGCAATCACTGAGCAAGCCCCCAGTTACAAGGAAATGTGGAGATGTGAGAGAACAGACCCTAGGGAGTGATAATGGCAAACATCATAGATTTACTCCGCCTGGATCTTCTCACTAGCAGACAACCCACCCGGATCACCCTCGAAAGCGAAACTAGCAGGGTCCCACCACTTTGGTGCCTCAACTCGTTTGGAAAGTTCAAATTTTATCACACCAATAGTGACCATAACAAAGTAATCATATCGTTTCTCTACAATTAACCTAACAACCCTCCTGTTCAAATACATATAAACTAGTTGGCAGGAATACTCAACACATGTCGCGTGGCACGATATGAATGAATGATATACCCGACGACATTTCTGGACATAAGCTGGTCAGTGACATTCTGCACGGTCCCCTTAAATTTAACTGAAATGAGAGTCATCCGATAAAAACCGTAAACTGAACTTAGAAATGAAACTAAAAATCTGTACCCAATTAGTCAACACTAAAAACAGGTACATCTCATCAACCAAATGTGGGAAAAAAGCGGACGCATCGGGGAACGCCGGGTCATTTCCACCCATCAAGAACCATTTATCATCGTACACTATCGAGATCGGTTCCCTCACATCCAATCCCTAATGGCATTTCATTGGAACGATAAGTGGCAACAAAACGAACAAAAAATTAATTCAGTCAAACCCTCAGTCGAAAAAGGGGAAACCCTCAGTCGAAATATTCATCAACCGCATGTGCACAGGACACAAAGGGATAATTCACAACCATCGGATGAACGCGGACATGAGATCCGTCACGCCACCATGCCCTCTTTGCCACCAAGCAGCAATCGACGTATGGCACTAACTAATGGAGTGAAATGCATTTGCGGCAGTTCGACAGATTTTCCTAAATTCCCCCTTCACTATAGAAAGCCTACTCACTGATCCTCTTTCCGAGAAAAACGAATCGCTTTCGGTAAAATTACCGACCTCTACGCAGCAGTGAGAATGTTGGCTGGTGGTTCAGGCAAGGTATTTGTCCATCATTCGGTCTACATCTCATTTTATATAAGAAACATATGAAGACATGCATAAAAAACGCATAAATCCTCTATTAACGTTATAGAAAAATAAAAGAGAGAAACTATAGACGAAAAAATTCACACTCTAAACCTTAACCTTCACAAAGTTGTTGTTTCCGCACTTGAAGGAGTGCGACCCAACCAAAGCCGATGAACCTCACTAAGGCTGACGTCAGAACTCTGATGGAGATAGGCTACATGCTGTGTTAATAATCTTAGCTATGCCGATGATATGGTGTTAATAGCTCCAAAACTATCTGCAATGCAGAAGCTTCTAGATATTTGTAGTAATTTTGCTCAGCCTTGTGATATTGTGTATAACACCTCAAAAACTGTGTGTATGTTGGTCAGACCAAAAGGTCCTAAGCGATACTTCTCGACTGATGTTAAGTTAGATGGTGCCACACTGCATTTTGTGGACGAATTTCAGTATCTCGAGCATATTGTTTTTGCAGATTACACTGATGATAAGGATGTTGCTAAGCAGACCAGGCGACAAAATGCCGTTGGTAACATGCTAATACCAGTTCTCCTTTGCGCTAAAGGAAGCAAAAACACAGCTTTTCAAATCGTACTGTTACCCAATTTACTTCAATGCACTGTGGAGAGATTTCCGTCAATACAGATGAGAAAGCTGACAGTGAGCTATAATGACACCTTCGTCGACATATGCAGGTCCCACGTTCGACATCCACGAGCCGAGTATTTGCAGAAAACGCATCGGATCACATTAAAGTACTTCTTCGTAAATCGGCATACAGCCTCATGACTAGAGTAATGGCTTCTAACAATAGAATCCTCATTGCAATCTGCACCAGCGATGTGCTCGCTGGATCGTCAATGTTAGGATGTTGGAGAGAAATACTGTACACACTAGAAAGAAGATAATATGTGTCCATTAGGAGTAAAATTGGTATTTCTAATTTGCTTCCCGATTTGACGTTTCTGCCTTAGTAAACTGGCGTATCTTTCATATTTATAGTATAGTAGGTTTTGAATCAAATGTACTTCTATGCCCATGATGGTTTTTAATAAAGTGTATTATTATTAATATTATTATAATCTAATCCTCCCTCGCGAGGCTCCAAGGTGCATGAGCCCATTTTTTGGCACCAAGGTGCATGAGCCCATTTTCTGGTACCTAGGTGCATGGGCCCATTTTTTGACACCAAGGTGCATGAGCCCATTTTTTGGCACCAAGGTGCATGAGCCCATTTTTTGGCACCAAGGTGCATGAGCCCATTTTTTGGCACCAAGGTGCAAGAGCCCACTACTTATGATGCCTCCATGTACGGGCAACAATTTTTCCCTGTACATTGGCGCCCTAAAAATGATAGTAATTGAAATATCTACGCTTGCCTAGCAGTAAAAATGTTATAGTATCCCTAGTTCACAGCTCCCTAGAGGCCACAACGATTGCACTAAGCATGGCAATGCTGCTAACGCATTCAGTAACACTGCAATATATTTGTTTGTTTCTTAGAAGAGTTGCATCCTATATTATTTTAATTTATTGACAGATTTTACTTGGTCTCTGTTAACTTACTGTGGCGGTTCAGAGCTTACTATGATAGTAGTTTCTAAGCTGTGACCGTTCCCCTGCCCAGACGTATATGGACATCTTCAAGGCACTGCCGACAGTCAACGTGACAGCCATCATCATGTCAGCTGTCTGCATCACCATCCTGGCCATAAACAACGAGGTGTTGAAGGTGAGGGTCTTCAGTGGCGCTGTTCCAGCGTGGTGCAACTAAGAGTTGATTAAGTTCATCAGGTGTTGAAGAGGTTTTCAGTGGCTTTCAGTGGCGCTGCTCCAGCGTGGTGCATCAAAGAGTTGATTAAGTTCATCAGGTGTTGAAGAGGTGTTCAATGGCTTTCAGTGGCGCAGCTCCAGCGTGATGCATCAAAGAATTGATCAAGTTCATCAGGTGTTGAAGAGGTGTTCAATGGCTTTCATTTGCGCTGTTCAATCTGAAGCATTAGGAGTAAGTCAATTTTTTTTCGATTTCCAGCAGCATCTAAGTGTGACATCGAAAATACAATTCTCTTAGTTGGGGTTGCAGCAGTAGAAAACTGGGCCGGAAATGGGCTATCAGGGGATGACTATTTTATTCATCGCCTTTTCAGATACTGTTTGAAGGGAATAAAACGTTTACAAACAAAGGAAATCTGTTGCACAGCTATTTACAGTGATTTAAATTGTTTTCAATAGATAATATCTTCAACGAATACCTTATCATTTGTCAACCGCCGCGGCTAGCATGAAGTACAAAAAAGAGATTTGCCGAACAGAGAATAGCAAGCATAACTGCGTTTGAACGGCGATTCGTAATAACTCCCCATTGTGGGCTTCAAACTAAATAGTCCTTTAAGCAATCGCATGTAATTTCTCTGCAGCACAAATGAGTTGGTGAGTCAGATAAGACTCAGAAAGTTTGTGTACGTATTTTCGATAGCATCAAGAAAAACACTTTAGCATGAGCAGTTCAAAGATTGAAGGATTTTCTAGGGATTTTTTACATTGAATTTTGTTTACGTATAATTAAAGTTTGAAAATTGTACAAAAATATCACAATACACAGATAATTAAAATGTACTAAGTTTATATCAGCGTGAGCTGTTCTCAAGCCCATATTTGCTACTTAGATTTGCATAATGTTGCTCTACAAGTAATGGCAGTGAACTAAATTACAATTTCATGGCGGAGTGTCTTTATTCTCCATTTTTCAACATGTCCAGATCAAATAAAAAGTTGAATTGAACTATTAGTTTATAGAAAATTTGTAAATTGGGTTGAGTCAACTGGCATTTAAGTGATCATAATAATTCACTGTTCACACTGACCCTTAATGAAGAAAGTGAGGGTAAATTATGCCCAACATGGGGTTGTGTACAACACTACTCGTGAAATGCCTGACACACGAATCACAAAATACGAAACTAAGTACATAGTTGATATCATACGTCAGCACTATGAACAATTGAAAACAATTCAGTTAGTAATTAATATGAACTGATAATTGAACAGGTTCCTATATGTACAAGATAACAGGATGTGTGAGTACATAGAACAGGGAAAAAACGCCGTATTGGAAAGGTAATGATACTGATGAACAACAAATGACTGACATAGTAAAACGTGTCGATCTCTCTAACTTTCTACTTCTGCATGTTTATTTATATAT
>SDVV010021004.1:0-13211 GCA_016164225.1 Gammarus roeselii | reverse complement strand
ACGCTTTTATACACACATTCATTAATACATACATGCAAACAACTTTACAGCAGAAACTCCGGATGTCACTACTTTATTGTTATTTCAATAGAAATAGCAATAAATTGAGAGCGAAAAGTTGTTATTATGTTTCTCGGAAAAACAAATGTTGTAACAACAGCCCACATCAATTTGACCGAAAAAATACGTACGAAGAAAGTGAAGAAATAAGTCAGCTTCAAAACAATTTTTTTGCTTCTTAAACAGCTCACATCAGTAACCCGATGATCGAAAAATTGATTGTGAATAATGTGAAGAAGAACGTTTTGTCATTTGCCCTATTGTAACCGCGAATAATTTCTTAGATTGCGTATTGTACAGCATAGAAAGTTGCCACGATAAGTTACACCTAATTGATCATATAAGGTGTTACTCTCAAGTGGGACAGTACCAGCCTTCATCAATACGGACACCTACCTGATATTAAATCTCGGAGGGATTCACTTTGTCATGATGCGCGTATCTTTAGTAGTACGCGCATCATGACAAAGTGAACTTGTGCATATGGCACTCAAAACATCATTTGAAGCACTGCGACGAAATGTAAGCAGGTATCATTTGCGAACTGCTTGTTGTACCAATCTAAATGAAATAAGTCGAGTTGAGACTAAATTTGATGTGAGATGAAAGGTTGCCTATAACACTTTTCTATGTTCAAGCAATAATTTGAAAATGCTGTGAGCGATTGTTTATTTAAATGCATATAAGTCTGTGTGAGGCTGCTAAAATTGGGGAACATACGAAACACATGCAGTGTACAATAATAAATTCATATTAGAATATAAACCTTTTTCAAACAGGAATGACGTAAATTGATGACTTTAGAGTTTGGTAATCTGGAAATTAATAATACAATTCTACGTGATGTGATGTTTTGCACTTTTATTTATAAATATGCCCACTATTTGAGCTGATGATTTTTTCTTTTATTTTATAACAGCTATTTGGCTATCGATATGCCAACACAACACATATGCCAACACATTTGAACAGCTGTCAGAGTGAGATAAAACTCGAGGGGATGTTTTTATGTGATGTTAGTTACTTCGATAAGACTTATCAGATTCACATATTAGTGAAACTACGTGAGAATCACGGTGATTCAATGGCGTCAATCCCAATCCGATGCACCCAGAAATTTTGAGAACTCCCACGGTATAAATACGTCGTTCGCGTAGCTAAGTTTTGTAGACTCGGTGTATAATTAGATTTTTTTGATACTTTTTGTTTGATCGAGACGTCGATTCTTACAGACTTGATTATCCATTGAAAGACATGGGGTGGCTCTCTAGATGCACATCGATAGCAATTCCAATTAAGTCTTAACTCAAGAAACCAAGTCACACCGGAGCTTTTCTTGGGGCGCGATGCTCCTCCCTGCCAGCAAAACATGGAAACTTGAAAACTCACCCATTTCTGTTCCTGCTGTCATTTGCCGCCATCACCAGGCCTAAACATAATTTCCGTGGTGAACCCAGTTTCATCAGCAGCCGCGGCTAAGGATTGTTTCTATACTGGGATGCCGCAGTCGTTCGTGAAGCGGGAGTCCTGAAATAGAGGGAAGGTATGGTGCTATAATGTTTCTATACCAGGGCGCAACAGTTGTACTATGGAAACAAGTGCTAGAAAATAAAATTTAATATTAATAATAATAATAGAAGCTTTATTAACAACAAACATGGGCATAGTATTACAATTGAGACATCTTATCTTAGGGTTAGAGTGCGAACAAAGTTATAAAATTAACGCGCATAACTAAGAATAAGTTACGGCATACAACTCTATCCTGCCTATGTGTATAGTAATTATTTCCATCGCCTCAACAATGACGAGGCAGCGAGCGCATCACCAGGGCAAATTGCAACGAGGATTTTATTTGGGGAGTTCATACCTCGGGTCATAAGGCTGTGTGCTGCTCAACGGAACAGCACCTTGATGTAATTTGATTGGATTTCAGTAAAAACCCTGCTCGCTGACGTCGAGCGAGTGACCTGCATCAGCCGTCTAAATGTGTCATTATAACTCACTGTCAATTCCTCACGCTATATTGAAAGTATTTTCTCCACAGTGCATTACAATAAATCGGGTAACAATATGATTTAAAGAGCTGGATTTTAGCTTCCCTTGGTGCAAACGAGAATTTTCGTATCAGCATGTTACCAACTGCATTTTGCCGCTTTGTTTGCTTTGCAACATCCTTGTCATCAGTGCAATCTGCTGTGATGATGTGCCCCAGCTGTTGAAATTCATCCACATAATCCAGTGCAACACCCAGAGCCTAGTTATATCTCAGTCGATAGGTAGTAACTAGGACCCACCGGTCTAACTAGCATACATACAGTTTTTGCAGTGTTATATACATTATCATGAGGTTCAGCCAGATTATTACAGATATCAAGAAGCTTTCGCAACGCTGAGACAGTCGGTGCTAACAACACCATATCACCTGCATAACTAAGATTCTTAACACAACAATTGGCGACCTGACACCCTTGGTTTTCTCTATTTAGAAGGTAATTCAACTCATCAGTGTACACGTTATACAACAGTGGCGATAGCTGACCTCACTGCCTAATTCCGTTTTCACTACTTGAATGGCTGATTTCGAACTACCCCATCGCACTAAGAATTCTTGTTCTCTGTACCAAAATACAAGCAAATTCACAATATGAAGAAGGGCTCCTCTCTCAATTAACTTCCTGAACAAAGTCCAATGGTTTACTCTATCAAAAGCTTTCTTTGCGTCTAAAAACACAGAAAAACAGGCGCGTCTCTACATCTGTTATGCTCAACAGTTTGTTTCAATACGAATATCGCCATTCTAGTTCCATGGCCTTTTTTGAATCCAAATTGACTGTTTGCGGTAGACAGAAATGTTTCGAATCTTGCAAGAATAACTTGCTCAAGAACCTTGAAAATAGAGGTGGCAATAGCAATGGGGCCATAATTATTCATATCAGATTGGGTCCTTCCTTACAAATTTCAGAAGACAAATCACAGTTACATGCATTACCTCTCTTGGTAGCTTCTTGACATGAATGCAGCCCGAAGGGAAGAGAGCAAGCACTGCAGTCAGTCTGTGGGAAGCATTCTTGAACACTTCAATCGGTATATTGTCATTTCCAACAGCTATATTATTTTTGAGGCCTTTGACAATGCTCCTAACCTCTGTCACCGAAACCATTTCGTCAACAGCAGGAACATTACCGAGGGCGTTTTGCACCCAACCTCTATTCTCTTTCGTGTCAACAGAATTAGCAATGTGTTGGAAATGCTCCCCCCAGACCTTTACAATGTTTGCTTTCCCAGTTACGCCCGCCACCGCGAGTGGAAGTGCTGCCTTTTTAGAATTAAGTGACCGAATTTCTTTCCAGAAATCTCTACATTTACCTTCTTGCAATTTTGCTAGAAGAGCCTGCGCACGCAACTGTTGCTCGTTCTCCCTCAAAACCGCGAGTTCTCTACGAAACCGTGACTTTGCTATCATCATTGCTAACGCAAGTTGACCTTCCCGAGACCTTTCAGCAATATTACAATTAAATACGGCCTCTCGTACAGCATAATTCAGTCCTCGCCCTCGTCCCTTCCAACCTGGGACGTTGTATTTGCTCGGTTTTCTACTGTCAAAAACACGCCGTCCTGCGATTAATCTACACTTTCTCGTACAGCCATACAGATCATTCAATCTTACGATATCAACACCTTCATTCACTCTGAGAAGCCTATCAGGAATCATTGTAAGGAGGACATCGAGCTCATCCTAGAATCTGTCCAGCAGTCCCTTGTTATCAAAATTCCAATCAATCGTCTTAACCTCGCGAGAGTTAGGTTATCTAGGAGTTTGCATTCCCTTCACACTCAAAGTTCCCCCTAAAAAATACGGTGATCCGTGCAGGCAATATCGGGCAGCAAGTGACAGGAAATTGTTGCATCTAATAACAGCGAGGACAAAGCAATATGATCGATCCATGGGGTGGAAAAAGAACCGGGATTCACATGCGTGGACGTGTCCGGTGGCAGCAGCCTTGTGTCCTGAAATGCAACATTATGCTCAGCAAATAGCTCTTTAATCTCAATAAACCTATTTGTGTGTGGGGAGGCATTAAAATCTCCTAAAATACACACTTGTTGCTCTTCCCTACTCTCCAATATACCTTCAAGAACACCCATGCATCTGAGATATTCCTCCAGATTTTCACCGGAATTGACAGGGAAGTAAACATTTAAGAACAGCACAGAGGTCTCGTTAAATGTATTGCTCAGACCCGGGATTCTTTTGAAATCGTATTGCCTAACTGTTATATGTTGGCTCCGGGATTGTTGTCAAATGAATGTCAAACTCCATGTGGCCTCCCCACCCTGATTTTCCTCGTTTCATCGACAGTGGAAATTGAGAATGAAGCTACCTTTTTTTCCAGAGAGGACGGTAAATTAAGCTGCCAGGGATGAAGCCATGCCTTCTGCAAAGCTACTAACTGAGTTGTTTTGCAGAGGACTGCGACATAGGCTTCACAATTTCTCGCTAAGCCAAAACAATTCAGAGAGCGAACTTCTGTTCTGCTACCGTTATTGACCTCCATCATATAGCTGCCGCTCCCTGCACTGGATCCCTCACGTGCCTTCTACTCTTTACCTGTATCTCATAAATCCGTTCTCTAACATCTGCTTCACTTTGTTCATCTGTCAGGTCGTAGTCTCTTGTTAAGCGCACGATGGTATTGACTAGCTGTAGGCAGGTTTTCTCTTCCCAAATGTTCTCGTCAATTAACACGGACTCCAGTAGATTTGCGTCCCCTTATATCTCAAAGAGTGACGTGTTTCCTCTTGTGCTTAGACGTTTCTTGCACTTGAACGATATTTCTTCGTCAAGATGCTGCTTCACACGTTTCTTCATTCATCTATGAGGGAACCTACTTCTAGGATACGGAAGTGACACGAAGAATTTCGCAGTGCCATTAGTCGCGAAACTCTCCCGAAGAGTACACCCGTTACCTATCTTCGCGTTAGGGTTCTTCTTCGACGATTTTTTCTTCCTAATTGCCGACACATCCATGAATCCCTCCTGATTGCTAGGCAACGTTGTTTGCTCATCATCTCTAGTGCTTGAGTCGCGACTTTGTGAAGATATTTTCTGTTGTACCATGTCACTTTATTGAGTTTTACGTGGGTTGTCCGCCTTCAGCTGTTGTTGAGGTGGTGATGTCGGCAGTGATGGAGGGGGTAAGGGGCTTAGTGGTGTCAATAATGGTGATTGTGCTCGCGCGAGCGAGAGAGAAGGTAACTGAGTTCGTGGTTCTGGTATCAGCGAAGGTTGTTTCGGTGGTGGTTAAGCCGGCTGAACAGCTGGTCGCGGTATCATAGTGCGCCGCGCTGACTTGTCTTGAGGCACGGCAGATACTGCTGTGCCAAACGTGTGACCAGTCTGAAGGCCTTCAGTTGCCATCGGTTTATGGATACCTTCTGAGATACTGGGCGATTTTTCTCGGCAAGCATTGTTGCAATATACATTTCTATTTTTGATATCCTATCAGATTGCATTCACCAGCACGAGGGACTTTAGCAAGGCTTAGTATCTCATCTATTGCCTGTTGAATCTTCTTAATTGCTTCAGCACGAGACGACATTTCAATTCTGAAGTCACGGGTTGGCGCAATAATATGAGCTGCATCTATATTTTTCAATTCAACAGAGGGGACTTTATCAATGTCAACTGCTGCAAATAGCGGAATACGTGGGTCATCTTCATTCATCAGGCGTAGAATAGTCTCTATAGCAGTCTCAGGCGCTGTCGAAACACCTTGACGGAACGACAGTCTCTCTCCGCCACTAGATGGCGCTGTATCTGGAGCCTGGGGCTGAACATTTACATGCAATTGCAAAGCATCTTTCACTGCCTCCGCGCAGTATGTTGTCTTGGCTATTGCAACCAGATCGTCTATCGGAATGAAGTTTCTTCTTGCTCTTAGAAAACATAGTTCATCATTTACATGTAAGTTATTCTCACCTCCACCTGCACTGCTGACATCCTTGCCATTTGGTGCCATCTCTCACTGTGTTTGTACCTCAGATTTTAAGTCACAGGCTCTGTGTGCGCTACCCTCGCGCCATTTGCACTTGGTGGCCTGTGTCAAGAGTTCAGCTCACATAACACAGAATTTAATCAGTACCTCTTGTGTTCAAAACCCATAAGTAGATTCAAAATGTGCACCAGGATCTCATACACCACCTGTGCAGTGCATCAGCACAAATATAATCATCACCCTCTGATCAGGCCACAATCTCTGGGAGCACAAAGCAGGCAATCCCTCTAAACACCACAAAAGGAAGTATTGAGAAGGTGCTCTAGTGTTTCTACATCAGCCTGTCATCACAAACAAACTGTTACAAGGAAATAAAATTTAAGCAGAGTTTGAGTTTGGACCCCAGTAAGTTTATCCACAGCACAAATATTTGGCAGAACAAATTGTGCTCTCTTGTTTATGAAACAGCCCTCTGCCATGGATTGGGGTCAAAGTTACATCCACTTGCTACATCCCTTCATCAAAAGAGCTGTAACAAAAAGTCACTTAGATGGGCTCACTCATCGAGCCGCTGTAAGCAGTGGCTTGATGTTCCTTAATTCATTCAGGTGGAATGCAAATTCAAATCTTCAGTAGTTCCTTAATGATGCAGAGCATTGATGTGGCTTATAAGGTTTCCCTCTGCCTCGGCCCAAAGATATCCAATCGGTTGGCTAGACGACTTTCCTGAGCGAATGACTCAGTCTCCCCTCTCAATCCGTACCCTCGCGTGAATTGGTTTGAGGAAATTGCCACGAGTTGAGGAAGGCTTAGGGAAATTCCCACGAAGGACGTTCTTCAATTGTTAGAAGTGATGAGAGTCGCTTTCAAACGTGCATGGTTGGCCAGCACATTTAGGATGATGCCATTGGAAACAGTTGTAATAAAATACAATCGTAAAAAGTACATTAAATTTGATTTCAGTGATCATTAGGTTTGGTCGAAAAACTGTTCCAAATTATTATATATTCGATTTTTTAAAGAGACAAAATATTAATTATATTTCTTGAAACAAATATTTGTTGAGAAGTTAATCTAGCATATCCTCAGTCAAGATATCTGTAATATTTAATTACATCTGTTTAACAAGTATAACTGCTTAGGGTGGAACAAATGACCTGCTTAGGGTTACAGGAGAAGTTATGTAATTTCCTTCGCACAAATATATGTAATTCCACGTTGATGATGGAGGAAATCAATACAAAACTGTAGCGTATAGTTTCTGTATCTAACAAAAATGGAACCTAATCAATCTATCGCCACTGCAGAATATTGTTCCTGCCATACTACCCTAGCCATCATAACAGTTACCCTTGTTTCGCAGCAGCACAAGCTACTGATGAAGAAGCAGTTATATCTACAAACTGGCACTAACTCCACGCTCGATACCGGCTGAGTGACGGAGGTGGTGCATATTCTTGTCAATGGTGTAACAATGATGCAACAGTGGTGCGACAGCTTTGTTGGTAGCGGTTGCTGTCTGTTAACCTCTCCGACGCTGCACTCTTTGCTACGCTGTAACAAAACACAAGGTCGATCTCAGAGTTACGAAACAAATTTCCAGTGATAGCGAAACCTTTACAAATCGAGCCCTCGATTCTTCATCAACTCGATTGATGACTTTCGGGAGAGGCCCAATCTTTTCCTATGAGACGTCCTACACCTGAATGATGTAGGAAATGACAGCGTGCTTAAACGGATCAGTTTTAGCTGCAGGAAACCCTTCCGAGAGGTCCCTGTGCCCGCAGAAAAAATCCCCGACGGAAGCGATGACCAATCGGTCGCTCCAGGAGGAAGAAGCTGCGGGCACGGTAGATGCGTTACAGGGCTCACAAGAAGACAATTCTTTGGATGGTCAAAATCCTGGTCCACAGCCGCCAGGTCGAGACCCCCCCTCAATGATGACGAAGTCGATGACCGAGAAGCGCACCGTCTTAAGGTCTTCTTCTGTAACGCGCAGTCCTATGCCCCTAAGTTCGAAGAACTCAGGGGACTGGCGACCCTGTACTCGTTTGATGTCATTGGCATAAATGAAACATGGCGCGATCTCCAGAGTAGAAACCTGGCAGCAGGGATAATGCTACCAGACTACAAAATGTTCAGCGTGGACAAAACCACCCCTAGTAAACGAGGGGTGGGTCCGTGCTTTACATAAAGGAGATACTGCATCCATTTAATAGAGTAACCTTCGCAACTGCTTCTTGTAAAATACTCAACGCAGAAATCAAAATGGCCCATGCGACACACCATTGCGGAACTAGATACCCAGCTCTATGAGAAGCTGGAAGAAATCGTTTCAAGTCATCATCTTTGGTGACTTCAGTCTCCCTTATATTGACTGGGTGAGCCTAACTTCACAGGCCCCATGCAGTAAACTGATGGAGTTCATTATCAGTAACAATGTAATAATTGCTATTACTGAACAACTTAAGCGACTGAAAAACTCCTTACCGGAACGGAACACTTTCTACCATTAACATTGCAGGTACAGACAGACTGATGACACTGCATTGCAAATACAGACAGACTGCTTAAATCTCGGTAACGATGATTCTTACAGGAATTCATCGGGTGAGAGGTGTTACGACGACTCGCATCCGCCCCGAAACCCACGCCAGGGCCACGGGTACTGGGTGTGAGCCCGTAACGGTACTCGCAATCACCCACCCTGCTAGCCTACGAAGTCATCTGCTGTCCTAACGGAACAAGCAGATGCAGGGACTATGATATCCTGAAAATCGACACCGCTTAAGAGAAGGGCTTGCTCAATTCGATGCGGCGGTGAAGATCTGGAGGGATACCATATATTTTTAGTCATTATTTTAATTATTATTATTAAGTGGTACGGTGCGACCATTCGCCCCCACATCCAATGATATACGAAAATCAAACCCGCACCAAGAAATGAAATCTTTCTCAACTCTGTGATACGGCCTCGATTCAACGGGTATCATCCATTGCTGAAGGCAACGAATATCTTACTACGAAGGAGTCTTGCCGGCACAATGGCAATTTTATTTTTGCTTCTCTACCCTCCTTGTGGGAGAGGAAAGAAAGGAGAAAATGGGTAGAGAGAGGCAAAATTGGCTCTCTCTCCCCACAGGGTGAAGTCTACCGGCGACTCACCCACACACCCCATGATATTCGAAAATCAAACCAGCACCAGGATGAGAACCTCGCTCAACTCTATGGTACGACGTAGATTCGACAGATATGATCTGTAGTTGAGGCATTGAGTATATTCCTACGGAGGGACCTTGCCGACACAATGGTATTTTTTTTTTACTTTTCTATCCTCCCTGCGGGGGAAAAGAGAGGAGAAAAATGTGAATGATGGATAGCGATTACGAATCAGCGCGGGTGAAGTCTGAGGCAACTCAGCGGTGCTTGCTGAGAAGCCGCAACAGCGGTCCCCCCCCCACACCGCATGATTTGCGAAAATCAAACCGCACCAAGATGAGAGCGTTGATCAACTCTAAGGTACGACGTATATATGACGAACTTGTGCGGGTGAAGTCTGCCGGCGACCAAGCACGCTTACCGATGAACCGCAACGGCGGCTCAACCCCCCCACCTAATGATATGCATAAATCGAAACCGCACCAGTAGGAGAGCTTGCTCAACTCTTCGGTACGTTGTTAATTTTTCAGAAATCATTCATGGTTGAGGCAATTAGCATCCTACTCCGGAGATACCTTGCTGACACGATGGTCTTTTTATCCTTACCTTAACTTTGATTGAGATAGAAACATCTGTTGAATCAGCACGAGGCCACTATCCTTTTTTTCTCTTCTTCTCTTCGTTTCAGGAAGGAAGAAGAAAAAATAAAAGGACAGATATTAAAAGAAAACTGCTCCCCATGGGTGGCAACGCCTATTTCCTAGTAGACAACATTTCCTAGAGATGCCCTCTGACATCTCACTATGAAATAGTCTAGGAGATGCCCCTCTGGTGTCTCACTCTGAAGTATATACTGAAATATAATGACATATATTGCAGACGCCCTCCGGCAGCTCACCTTGAAAGTTATTTCTTTATACAGTGTGAATGAACTAACCGCCCTCTCTTTCTCTCTCGTAGTACAGATTTTTCTGGATTGATATCTTGCATTAACTGTTTTTTCAAATTTTAAAATGTAATGGTTCCTGCTGACTAAACTCGATCAAACATAATTTTAAAACGTAAATGTTCGTGCCTCCTTGGACCAGAACATGCAATAATACCCGTTTTTTGAATTGTAAAATACTCTTGTTTCTTATGACTTAATTCAGGAGATGTCACGAGCAACTCTTTTCCCAGGAGATGATTTGAAGGGATACCAGCTTTCAAGGAACCACTTGCGCACACAAGACCTAATTTTCTGAGCACATGAGGGAGGACCACTACCCAGGCAACTAGGTGTGTTGCCCTCCTAAACATGAACATACTTATCGAAATTTAATTTCCATATGCTCCTTCGAAGTAGATTGAATACCTAGTTGGAGTCCGTCTGACCCAACCTCTGCGGCAAGCCAACAGGCATGCGCTCGAGAAAAAGTATGAGTCCGCTGAGCGTATGGTCGTCTCTGCTCAACTGTCTGAGATGCGACCGCCTAGAACCTAAATATTTCTCTTCCCATCTTGTTCGCCCCGTTCCTGAATTGTCATCCTGACACTCGACTTTTTCTCCTCCGAAGCTGAAATGCCGCGGTTAGTAGTGGGGTGGTGGTAGAAGGTAGTGGTGACAGCAGTGGTGGTCTTTTTCCTTTCTGTCCTTACAGTCTTCATTTTTCTGTACGTGTGCGTGAATTTCTAAAGCCTCGTTGACTATCCCCCCACTCTTGTTTCACTTCTTTTATAGGAAACACTCGACATGAGCACTCGTGCTCGTTTGTTTTCCTTACTCTAATCTAATCTACTCTATAATACAGGGCTTGATCAAATGGGTAACTTTAGTCCAGCGCTTTATCAAATAGGTTTCTTCAGTCCAGTGCTTTATCAATTGGATTACTATAGTCCAGTGCTTCATAAAATGGGTTACTATAGTCAAGTGCAACATCAAATGGGTTATTATAGTCCAGTGCTTTATCAAATGGGTGACTATGGTCCAGTTCATTGTCGAATTGGCTACTATATTCCAGTGCTTCATCATATGGGTTAATATAGTCCGGTGCTTCATCAAATGGGTTACTATAGTCCAGTGTTTTATCAAATAGGTTTCTTTAGTCCAGTGCTTTATCAAATGGGTTACTATACTCCAGTGCTTCATCAAATTGGTTACAGTGCTTTATCAAATGGGTTTCTTTAGTACAGGGCTTCATCAAATGGATTACTATAGTCCAGTGCTTCATCTAATGGGTTACTGAAGTCCAGTTCTTAATCAAATGGGTTACTGTCGTCCAATTCTATTACTGAACAGGAATAGTGACGTCCGATATAACAAGGAAAAAAAGTTCTTCTGAGTTTAAAAGAGTTAGTTTATACAGAATTTGATGCCAAATGTGTATTATGGATAGCATTTATTTTGTACTCATTTGTTCGTAATTCAGATTCTTATGCATTTTGGGTAATTCTGATATATTCCAGATAGTACTTGGCATGCTATTCATTAACACTGTTGTGAACTGCCTGATTGTTAATGATAGAGATGGTTTATTATGTCGGTGTGTAGCTGCACGATGTGATCATGTTCGTGAGATTCTCGCATCGATTTGCAGTCAAAGCATATTCCTGCGTGGAAAAAGTGTTGTTCTCACGACATAGGGCCGGGACCGGTGTGGTTTAAAGAAGCCGGATTACTTTCACTCCTATCAGATCTCGACACATCCTACGAAGTGTTTTCGTCATTCAACCGTTTTTAGATGAAGATAAATGGGCTTACAGTAGCGTAAACAGAGCTTTAATGCGTGGGACCCAGAAATATTTGTTGACGTGTACGGGTGCTTGTAACTTATTTGATCTCCCGTTTGTCTTGCCACTATCCTAATAATGTGTTCAAGCACCTCGAGTTGCAACCTGAGTTTGGTGTAATTGACCAATCTTCTGTTCTCCCAGTTAAGCAAACCCCATGGGAGTCGACCACTAGAAACACGGTGGAGAACGTATAATAAAACGCCTCTAATCACAGAGATGTTTTAACAACATAAAAAATTCCAAACAATACTTTTTTTCTTCGCACTGAGATTTTCGAACAAGAAAAAAAATACAAAATCATATTTGTTGTGACCGTGTGACGTGATTGAGGGAATGTCCATGTACTTCTCTCCAACCTAACATGTACATGAAATGTGGAAAGTAATCTCTTTAATATCCCGACGGGCAACTTATCTGATATGTAGAAAAATAGAATTTAACCCTCGACTCGTTTCTTAGTAACGAATTATTATTTCACATCTCCTATTGTCCATTCCAAGTTTCAATCTGCCGAAAAACAATTTCGGTGCTACGAATTTTAATTTCCTTCTTCTCTTTTTTGTATCATTTGCCTGTGTCTCACTCCACTGCCCCTTGACAACATGTCACCTCTCAATGGTCCCTACAAGTGCCCCACTCCAGCGACCTTTGGTAAAATATCACCTCCCAATGGTCCCTACAAGTTGCGGCTGAACTGACTCTGGTCAGGCAACTTTATTCATTGGTTGTGCGAGGCATCCCAGCCTCTCGCCCTCGTCGGTCGATGGCCGCTGAAATTTATTTAGCCTTCCAATACTATTGGGGCGGATCATTGGCTCGCCACTGGCATTCCATCATTTGGTGGCGGCTCCTACTCCATCAGGAGCTACACGCGCTGTGGCTCAATCCGTATATTGCTGATATTGATATTCTAGACAGCGATGATTTTATGCGGCGAATCTGAATATATTGACATTTAAAGATATTGAACGTCGCTCACTCTGGTAAAGATTTTCATGTTATGCGAACGATAAAACTTCACAATCATTTAGTAAATTGAATGTGAGCCAACAAGAGATACCGATGACATACACATCGCATCTCGTTTACCGCCGGGGTAGAAATCCTTTGCATTCCAGTAAGTAGTTTTTTGGGCGAATTCGTAAATCAATGTTCCAGTCAAAATATTTTTTTTGACACATATATAATATTGTCAAATAGGAGCGAACCACGTAAACATGA